>OY756424.1:16659178-16828164 GCA_963576905.1 Mystacides longicornis
GATAACGTATCCGTATGGACACATATACATTTTAATATAAAATGTTATTAATTTGACACTGTATCCATTTGGATACATAATAAATTAACATTAAAACTCTTACTAATTGGCATTGTATCCACATGGATACACACAAATTTGAGGTTAAATTACTTTGTAATTTTATTTGAAATAATGACAAAAACTTCTGTAAATAATTAACAATAATGTAATAAACATAACTACAATAAAAAAATATAATATATTTTAGTGATGTTTTAGATAAAAAGGGATACTTACAGTACTCCTCAACGGTGCTAGCTTGCGTTCGGCCATGTTGGATCAAACTGTTTAATGTAGTTCTTTTTTGTGACGCTAGGTGACACTTTATCATAGACAAAAGATCATTGATATAATATTTTGTGAATGAACTCGGTTGCAGCCATAGACATGGGATAAAAATTTGTCGAAAATCATTGTATCCAAATGGATACTGCCCCAAATAAAGGGTTTTAATGTTTATTGTATCTATCATATAGTTTTGTGAATCAGCCGCTTCCGTCCTATATTAGGTAGATATGTCTTACCAGACCTGCTTACTTGTTATACCAATAATTCCTTCCTTTTTATTATGAATCACATTAGGTCTAATGACATTTGGGATTCAAATAGAAATATCGAGTTCATGGTCTCGCTTCTTCATAATAATATGAAGTATCGACGCATTAAAATGAGTCGAATTAGGTATCTATTAATTTTATGACATCACTGCATGTCGCAATAATTATTATCGTTTTTGATGATCGCTGCATTTTATACCAACCTACGTCAACAAGCAGAAAATATAAACACTCATGGAATATACCAGGGCTCGTAGCCAAGTGTTATATTGCGAATACGAATGCGATCGTTTTTCTATACGGAATTTTTTGTGTCAGACACTGCGCTAGATTTTGCCTGTCAATGGTTCCTTGCTGCTTTCTTTTGTGACCCTTAAAGTCTTCTTCTTCTTCCTGACACTTGTCCCAGCTTTACTGCCTCTGGAAGCTGCTAGGGTCATTTATTGTGACCCAAGTGTATGAAGTCGCAAAGTGAGAATCAATTAATAAAATATCCTGAAATCTATGTAGGTGCCTGAATAGATGAAATTTTGTAGGTAGATTCACAGAAAGAAAGAATATAGGTATAGAATTTGGATGGAAGAAATCGCTTGGGTACAATCTGCTCTGTTTATCGAATAGCGCAATAAACTAACATCGGTTATACATAGGGTAGGTACCTAGGTACCTATATTTATGTTTGAATTATTTAACTTAATAAATAAATCGCTGAAAGGTGACCTTTAAAGACCTTTACCTACTGATGTAAAAGGCAGTAAGAGAAAAATATACCTATTAGGTACCTACTGATATAACAGAAGAAAATCAGCCCAATCAATAATAGATATCGTTACTGAGTAGGTATCTGGAACAAGCTTTACCAATTAATTGTCAACAAATCTCATTAAATTTGTAACTAAAATATAACAGAGTGAAAATAGCAATGAAAATTATATAAAAATAATCATATTCAGTTGGTAATGAACCATAAAATTTCTGAAAACTTGCCTTCAAACTCAAATGGTAGGTACTTTAAGTATTGTATCTAATAAAAATCTATAATTTACAATCAATCTGATAGGTACACTGACTAAAAACAACAATGATTGAATCTGGTTTTCCGCAGCGGAATCAACAAGTTTAGGTCTTAGCAATAAAATTACAATTTCATATTTTCATCCAATTTATGGTTCGATACGGCAGTGCAGATAGTGTAAAAGCGTTCACGTGAAATTATTTCTGGTGCGCCTATTAAAGTCTTCACCTATAAGATACCACCTACCAGGTACTGTAGAATTAGATACCTTCAGCACAATATCTTATATTATAGCAGTCCAGAACACTGACCGACTAACGTTTGGTGTCATATACGCGACCCGCACATTCACACATGTAAATAGTGGTACGTTATTGATGTTTGTTTGAAGCGGGAGGATACACACACAATAAGTACCCCGGTGCCGCGGTTGCAGAAAAGTTAACTAATGCAGGAAATTTTAATTAAGAGTTCTTTTTTACGAAGAGAGCGCTGTTCATGCTCCAATCAGGGACCCGAAGACGAGGAAGACTTGATTAATCTTAGTCTGTAATCCAAATTTACTTACCTTTCAATAAAGTTAATTAGTCATTAGCGTATTATTGTTTCAAATCATTGTGTAACCGTAAAAACGGGCGACGAAGTCACATGTAGACGGGTGACTCCTATAGTGTTTTAATATACCTATTAAAAGAAACACCAACTGAGCAAATGTACCAGTTTATCAGGTACACTCATGGCTAAACCAGATCAAAACTATTGTGCAAACGGGTTGGACCCAACACAATTTGTTGTGAAATTCCCTCTTCTTTTTCCCTCATTTAGTCCTTCAAGACCTCTTTTGTTTACGTTTCAATCGGACTAAATTTATGAGTCATAATAACAATTAGGTACCTACATTATTAACTATTTTAAGGAAATGTTTTAGGATACAGACAGCTTTTAATCAATTTACAATATTCAGTAGGTAGGTATATACTTATACACCATTTTTACATCCTTATTAAGTGTATCACAATTTTTCACCATTTTGCAGTAGGTATTTACACTAAACTTATTTACCTATAACATATAACTTTTAAAATTAAAAACTATTAGGGGCAGAGCAAGGGTGGGGAATGACGAGTGGGGAAGGACGAAGGGCGTAGGAGATTATTTTGTATGTCTGTAAGGGTTCGTCAGTCAGTTTGTTCTAAGAAGTGGTCTTGTGTCGGATAGTCTGTACTAAACAGTCTGTCTCGTCAGTCGTCAGTTAGTGATCATCTCTCACGAGGTCCACTTTGCGATGTTCCCTGGATGGACCTCGTCCCCAACTTTTCCCTGAATTTCTTAACAGAGCTACAATAGGGATCCAACTCTGGAACATCCATACAGTTTCTATTGAAACTGTTGCACGCTGTGTTTATGAATGTGTTCTGGCTTCTGGTAGTAATTAGTTCTAGAAGGCTTGACATAACAGAGAAGTGTTGCAAAAATAATGATTTTGTGCACCTCAGAACAGCCTAGACCATGCAATGATGATAGACTGATAGAGAACAAGGTTATCGAAAGAGTAAACTCCTACATATGTAATATCTCGGACTTCTCAAACTTGCTAGATATTGCCAGGAAGCTGAAATTGAACGCAAAAGAGGCTTGGCATGGGCTGCTTTCGGTAAATTGTCCTTATACCTACTCAAGTCCAATCGATTCACAAACCACCTCAAGAAATGGGCATCTTTCCCGTATTGAGATTACTATGGTTTTTAAACTGCCACACTTATAGATAGGACAATACTGAAGGTCTGAATTAACAGAAGTAGCGATACAGAGAAAGATGTTAAACATTGGCCTGAGGGACAGAAAGCGAAATGAATGGTTTAGAGAAAGAACCAAAGTTATTAAGTGAGAAGATCGGATGACAGCTGATGGACTAAGAAAGCCTGTAGTGGAGGCCAATGTTATAGAAACCCAAGTTAGCCATACGTGAGGTGTTCTGACGATATTGAGAGTGGCCGGAAATCAATGGCAAGAAACAGAGTGCTGTGGAAGTCGGGAAGGGAGGCCTATGTCCTGGACATTAGCGAGTAATAATGATGATTTTAATGTAAGTATTTCATACGGTGCGTCGTATGAAACATAAAGAATAACATTTAGATGTTCGGTTCCCCATAACCAAGTCCAATACATTGAATATGTTAACCTGTGGATGATTGTCAATATGTTTAATATGCGCATAATTAGACGGCCTCTCCTGGTGCACCCTTCAAAAGGAAGCGGTGACCTACCTGGACTTATTTACATTACGTCGTTAAGTAAAACCATGGTTCAATCTTGATGTACCGATACGGTGATATACCGCCTATTGGCTCTCCACACAATATGACTTGGATACTTGAGCATGATGATCGCCTCCAGTGACCATGAAATATTGGACCACTCCTTGATTATGTGATCCATAGCTTTATAAGAGAATAAAGCGCTTACTTCATATAGATCTTTGTTCAACAATCAAGTACTTTTCAGAGATATGCTTCAATAATTTTAAACATTAATAACCCAAAGGTACCTACCGTGTACATAAGTAGAGGATCATTTATGGATACTAGTGGTCGGCCAGGTGACGAACTTCGACCATAACTTATAAGAGATATTGAGATTTTATATTTAGATACAATGATTTTGGATAGGTATGCTATTTTAGAATAATTTTCATTAAAAAAAAAACAATGAAATGTCAATGTCAAATTTGAAATGTTGATATGTACAAAGTTGATTCTATTATTATTAAAGACAAACAATATTCATTACCAATTCTCAATTTGACCATAGATAAACAAAAGATTATAATATGCGACCGTGCATGTCAATGTCAAATACATACATCGAAGTGTGTGTGTGTGAGTATAAAATACATAACATTAGGTACAGTAGGGATTGAGATGTTTTTTTATTGACTTAATGTTATTTTTATACATAATTAAAAAAAAACATAGGTAGATATATTAATTTATCACTTCTCTATTTAAACTATAAGTGCGCGAAATTTTGTAAGTACTCCTCAGTTTTTGCAATTTATCGTAAAAAGGTGTATAAAGTTTTTGCTTCACGTATTAATATACAGATTTGTACACACGATTCACAAGTCGACTTGTTGAATATATATATTTATATTTGTTTTCATGTAAAACAATAATAAAATTAATATGTAATTGATATCCTTAACTTCTACTTGAAATAAGATACATACTTCCTTAACCTTCTTTACATGTGGGAAGGGTTGTTATTGCCTTGCCTTCCTGTGACCATGCAGGACCTGTGCCTGCGAAACTAGCCAGGTTATTAAATTTGTGGAACAACAAAAATAAATTGTTTTATTTAAATTACCTAGTTCAGTTCAGAAATATTTTAGGAAGAAAATGAAATAAAAAGCTTGTTATACCTATCTTTAATGTGCCTGATGACTTGTATTTGATGTATAAAAAATATGTGATAATAATCTTTCTGACTTCATAATATATAACATATATATATTTTTTAAGAAAACTTAACATATAAATATTTTCTTATCATAAAATCATTCATAAAGAGGTAATTTTAAAATGAAGTTTAATGAATTTGTTTAAAATACAACGGACATGGAGAGTGCAGAACTCGTTACATACCTACATTTTACAGATAAATTTGGTAACAATGTTGCAGTCAGAGTGGTTATTTTCGTTCATAAAAGTGAGTTAGTGCGCCCTGCAGTAAATGCGCGAGTCGCTTTCTTGTTTTGACCTCCCAATCAAATAAACATCCCGACTTGAGACTCAACTCGTATGTAATTCAAACGACCAGCAGCTACCGGGAAGTTGAAATATTAAAATTGCGAAATTAATTTATTTACATACCTAATGACGATTCCACACTCTTGCACTTTTCTTTGCGTACTAATATAGGGTCAAACTTTGTTATTTGCAACGCATATACAGTATTTATTTTGTGCATATTGGTTGTTGCTGCACTCATTCTTCAAAACTGGACAGATTTCGATAAAAAAATCGATGTTTTTGCATTTTTGATAAGAGCAAAGGGGTTAAAAAAGGCAATTCGAAGATGAATCGCAATTTTAATCTCTAGTTCAGAGGATATAAATACTACTTATTTATCTCGTTGAAATCTTGACATGTTTGGGGTACCTACACCCCTGCTACTCACTTTGAAAGATTCAAATTTCTAAAATTACAAAGTAAAATATATAGTTACTTGAGACTGGCCAGGCACACCAACAAGGTGAAGGCCAATAAAAAAAAAGTGTAATATTATAGCATCCTAAGGTTAAAAAACACACAATTTTTTAGCTATTCATGGATCTAATTCACATTAAACATTAAAATGAACCCAATTTAAATTAGAAATGTTTTAACTAAAAAGAAATTTACAGACTGAAACAACGTACCCAAATGCAAAAAAATTATTTCACAAAATGTCCTGCACTCTATTTCTATATTTTTTTAATTTTATTGGTTCAAAAATGATAATTTACCAAACTAATTGAATCTCTCTAAAAATTTTTTTCTTCAAATTGCTTCAAATTCATAAAAGTTTGCAGTAAGTAGGTAATTATTGTTTGAATGAATTTTTTATAATTTTCATCGTAATAAAATAGTATAAGAATATTATATTATACGCTAGTTTATTATTAGGTAAGTAGGTACCTACTTGAACTTTATTTTATTCTGAAAAAAAAATTTAATCCATACATAAGACAGCGCTATGAAGTATGTGTGTAGCTACCTACTAATCTAGCTAGGAACATCATAATATAAAAAGGTACGACTGAAGAAAATAGTGGGTAGGTTTTTGTATGTTTATGTACAAACAAGATTGGCAAGTGTTGAAAAGAAGTTACGCTTTATACGAGCGAGGTGATTCTTTTAGGGCGAGATATTGTGTTGTGATTGAGGTCACACATGTGCGAGCATACAGAGGGACACCTACCTACCTCCCAGCAGAGTCCGAGCCATTATCCTTAGTCCCGGTTCAGCGAGGCCCCACCTCATACATGGAGCTGTATTATTGTGTCTTCGAGACAAGTCAGAGGGAACGCAGAACAATGCTAGCTAGCGACATGAACTCATCATGTTATAATTGCTTTCCTGTAGCGGATATTGTGATGATTACCATCAGAAACCATCATTATATTATTACAGTATCATTGTTCTCATCAATATAATATTTTTACAAATCACAAATAATCGAACAAGTTAATCATCAATCCAGTGGTGCTTGAGAACGTCAAGCTGTCTTAAAAATCATAAACTAAGTAAGTAAGTACTTTTTTGTGTTGTGTTGGTTGTTTTTATTCTACAGCAAGATAAGTTTCTCTTCGTGGGGTCTTTAATAAGGTTTGTTTTCCAAAACGGTAGTGATAAGGATAACATTTTGTACCTTTTTAGAATTCTTATTTTATATGAAAGATTTTATTGTGGTTTGTAGGCCAAATGTATTATACTTTTTTGGAGTAGGTACCTACCCGAATACCTCCGAAAAATCGACATCTGAAACGAAAAAAACTGATAGGTATGTGATTAAAAATTTAGTATTTCTGAGGTTTTTGAAAGTTTCTCATTGATTTTCTACTTCAAGCATTCCTTCATTCATCAGCTATTAGAAAAATCTATTTGAAGTCCCCAAAATGAAGTAGGTAGGTACTTTTTGCATAATTTTCAATTAATTTCAATTTAATTAATTTTTTAGGTCAAAAGGCAAAAATGAAAAAAAACTGGAATTAGACCACTGGTTAATGGGAATAAAATTATTGCAAATAACCTCTAGTATAATCCTTTTCAAGGTATTGGTCGAATTACAAGTCACCCTGTAAATGTAGGTGTGTTGATTTTTCCTACCTATGCCTTGTGTGATTACCATCACGTGATTCCCTGAGATTTTTTCACTGAAAAAAAATATCGAAACATTTTCACCTGTCGAAGTGGCAATCTCCTCTAGTCGTTTTTACAACTTTAGGAACTTTTTTCATCCAAGAAAGGTACGATGAGGTCAACACAGGTAATATGTAGGGGGAAAGACAGGAAAACGAAATAGATCTATGAATTGAAGGGTTAGGCAGTAGACGGTTCGATTCCCATCTACAAGACACAACACGTCAACATATACCCTAATTGTAATACTCAATGGCTAATCTATACACTTGAATTATTAGATGTCTCGCTAGATGGAGCATGAACAATATTCCATTAAATAATACCAGTACCTATTCTTACCTATACTTATTATTACAATTCTTAAAATTTAAAATATCATACGTACATTATAACATAATACACTCCTTTAAACATACCTGTCGTATGTTATGGGTATTTTTTATGTGAGAGGTGCAGCCAGCTTGGTATTAAGTAATAAATACTTAGTAACTCTATGAAATTATAAACAACTAGGTACCTGTTTTAGTGGTTCTACAAGAAACCCTTTACGTAAACACAGTTTATTGTTTGAGTAAAAATTTTGATATTTTAAGTATTTTATTAGAGGGGATAACCCTCAAACAGAATAATTATTATTTTAAAAACCTGTTTATTCTACCTACTCAAGCATTCAATTCAACTTGATTAGGTACAGTTTCAGTCATACAGGTTAAATTTAGTGAGTCAATTTTTTACTTCAATCAGGCACGTTGCGACCCATAGCAGGGAGATCCCTAAGAGACAGAGTCCCCAATGATGAGTTAAGAAGAACCTGCAATGTCGACGACATCGTAAGATGGAGTAGACAGAGAAGAAGGTTCTGGAGGGACCATGTCGAAAGGATGGAAGACAACAGAATTACCAAGGTCGTAATGCAAGGGATACCAGATGGACGCCGGCCACTAGGACGTCCACCAAAGAGATGGAGAGAAAGCTGGACTTCATCGTCACAGGAGCCCGATTTGAGCACTTCCTAAACAGATCTTAGATCTAAACAAAGAGGAAGAAGAAGAAGTCAAGCTTGTAATTACTGTTTTCGTATAGGTACCTATAGTTACCAATGGAAAAGCTCTTTAGATTTTACGACAATTAATTTTGAACTCCTAACCTAGGAAGTATTTTTGTACAGAGAATTATCCAACATTGAAGCTGAACATTTCGATTTTTCTAGACGCGTTCGGTTTTAGAAGAAAAAGATATCCATTGATATAATATTATAATATCTCTTTTTGGCTGTATGAGGATCTATAAACACATTTAAGTTTACATTAGTAAGTAAGTCAGATCTATAATAATTGATGACCTAGAAGTTTAGACTTTGGAGCAGACACAGCAAGAAAGAAGCAACTATTTAGAAAAGCGGTAATGAAAATACTAAGACCTAGGTAAAACTCTCATAGATAGAATCCCCAATTAGAAAATCCGCAGGACATACAACATTCAAGATGTCACTTGAGAGACTACATTGACAAAATGGGTCCAAACGTACTGAAGAGAGTACGGGCCACGGGGTGCCTTGCTGGAGGATATATCTGGCACCTCTGTAGAGACAAACTGATGTGGTGAATATAGAGAGTAGTTACGCATCAGTGGTCAAAGAGGACATAAGGTCACATGACCAAAAGCAATTACTGCAACCGGGGGATGGGAATCCTGTTGGGACCTTCATACGGAAGTCAGGAGCCGGGAAGAGGCACTGTCACTCTGAGAGAGGCCTCTAGAGACGAGCCGCAATAAAAGCCAGCTCTCTCTTCTTCTTCTTCTTTGCCGGGCCTCGAGTTCGAAGATCCCATAACACTCACCGCCTTTGGTGTATTCTCGAATGTGAGTAAAAACCTAACCTGGATGCGCAGACCCGACCGCACTCCGGACACGCGAAGATCTCTTCGCGATCCCTCTCTCTCTGCCGTTGGGCATCCGCTCTGTGGCGGTTTTGCAGCTTCCTTGCCTCTGAGACTCCCCGGGATCGCAAGCAAACATCACGCCAGGCAGGCCTGTCATGAGCCAACCGTTCCCAATCATCGGGGGCCCCACAGAGCTTAAGGGATTCGCGGAAATTGTCCTTGTAACGTGTTCTTTGACCTCCCACGTGTCGCCTTCCATTGACTTCAGCCAGCTCTTTATGAATGAATTGAAAGATTTAGGTACACTTTATAAAAAAAATATCCTTAAACTGGGGAAATTGTGTTACTGTTAGGTACTGTTAACTTCTATGAATCTAAAGTTCTTACTAACCCACAAAAATATGTATTATATTCATATCACGTAGAAAATATGCAGTGCCAAAGATCATGTCTGTGATACACATTACGTGTGTTGTACCTAGATACACCTCACCATCTCCTTATAAAGAATATTTCGTTACATAAAAATAGAACGATGATACAATGTGTTTTTTCCTCGCATTGAAGATGAATACTTTCTAGAAAGACTTTTCGTCATACAAACACTTTACCTGCTCATAAAATATTTGAAACTCGTGGGAAAAATTTCCATTGAACGAACAGAATAAAACATCTCTATTATTGAACGTAATGTCCTGACACAATAATTTATTACATTTTATACATAAAGATGACAACTTTCTCGCAACAAAGACATATATTTTTAGGCATATTATTACATTCACTTGCCATCTTTTTGTTGCTTTTATCATATTTTAATTTTGAATATTAAAATATGACGAATATGTATTAATTGAATAGTTTGAAACAGATTCGCATGTGTGTGGTCTTTGGTGAAAAGGTTATGACTATCTATTATTGAAGGATGACTGGAATTTATATGTTAGTGTCGAAAAATCATGACGGATTCAAATACTGTTTAAGATAAATTTATTTAAATAAAATATTCATAATACTTTTATAGAATAATTTAAGGGTATCTGAATTCTAAAAATTCTATTAGTTTGACAAATAAATATTTTTGAAAGGCTTATTGTAAAAGATCGATCATGCAACCTGAATGTAGGTTAGTCAAAAATCTACAGCATAACTAACCACATTTCTAAGACAGGCATTATGTTAGAAGGTTAAATTGAGAATAAACGACATTATGAAAAGGCAGTTTCGCACTCCACTATCTTGAATTAGTTTTCAATGATGTCATCATAGGAATACAATTTATTCTTAATAAAGTTAAGCATTTATAGTTGGGGTTGGTAAGTATAAATTTCCACTTGGCAATAATCCCGCCCTTTATAAAGATTAATACTTACCATTACCTAATGGTGGTTACCCTCAAGGTGGTTGGTAGTCTAACGGTTCAATCGACGGCTTTCGTATGTACCTACTGCGTACAGAAGGTGGTGGGTTCGAATTTCGATGCAGAAAATTTCCACACTCACAACACAAGCTTTGCTGTTTGGATTAAATATGTGGGAATGTATGTTCACTTTGGGTATGCAAAGAACCATTTAGAAAAATATGCCCGCTAAAAATATTGTAGTTTATTTATGCAAACCTTTGGCATTAAAAATAGTAGATATCTATGTATTCTTATTAAATTCTTATTAAATAAGTTTAAAAATTATTAGTATAGGTACGACACGGCTGAATTGCAGAAAACCACTGAAAATTTTGGGGAATAAAAATATTTTGATGTTATGTACCTAAATTATTGTAGTCAGATTTATTTTTCATAATTGTATGTGTCAATAGCTATTTCGATAAAAGCTTATTCCAAAACTTTGATTTCAATAAAATAAACATCAAGGAAACAGGCAAGACAAATAGGTAGGTACATTTCATTTTCTTGGGTGCCTTTACTAAATACAAGTGTAGCGCATTGCTGTCATATTATCAACCACTGTCATATTTATAAATCCATTGACTCAACGGCTTAGATATGTACTTTTCACTCACTGTGACTAATTGATTTACAATAAAATGTAACGTGATAGAGTGATAGAGCACGTAAGTATTTGTGAGTGCACCGATGTAACGTGATTAATCTACGAATCTGCTGCGATCGTTTGAATAGAAACAAGTGTTGGATTCGTAATAATAATCCACCACCAACATAGGTCAACTGATATCGTGAACCTACATCGTTGATTGACGCGTGCACATCTTTTAATGTGATGAATCATTAACAAGTGACAGGTTCTATTGATACTGTATTACATTTGTTCGTTAACTCATTACAAAAATGATCCAAGAAATAGATTGGAAATGCTTAAATCGGCATTCAATAACTTGAGAAAGGTCGTTGGTAATGTTAAACGAAATTTCAAGCAATGATAAAAATTATGAATTCCTGTGAATCCTAAAATCCCGTAGCATAACTGAGTTCAGGCGTTTGAAATTTCGCTCTATAGAATAAAAATAAGTCACATACTTTGATAGACGACCTAAGCTACCAACATACAAGTAAGAACTAGAGTGCATGCAATTGATAGAGCTGAGAAAATTGATATGGAAAGAAAAAGACGGACTTTTTAGAGGAACAGCTAGTCAAAAGATTATCTCGTCTAGGGAGCATTCGCAAATCGACAGAAATTCGGGGTGTAAAGCATCTCTTGTATCAATCTGGCGATTTCGATCAGAAGAGGTTTATACCCAAGAATCACAACACCTAAGAATTAAACACATGAAACTTTATTTTTATTTCGTTTTAAGACCTTCACCCGAACTTGAGTGATTTTTATATAATGTAAGATATTCCAACTGAAACTGGCGTACAGGAACAACCAATGTCGAATTACCTGCCAATGAAGTTCAGCCGTTGAATAATATTCAGCTGATAACAATTCAAAGCGGTGAGGTAGAAGATTAAGTATCAAAATATTTGGATTGTTTATCATAATGACTGCACCGAGCCAGACAGCTGACACCTACTTGGGTAGATACAGACACGAGAGCAGCTATGCAAAGCAAATTGATAGATCGTTGTCCTCGAATGCAGTGGTACAATGACAATACATTTGCATCACAAACATCTATTATTTCAATGTATTCTTATATAGGCAGTGCAGTTTGCCGGTTGTTCGCAAATTTATTTTGGTGCAGACAAACAAAAAATTGCTATAAAATTTAGATAAAGACGGACTGGTAGACGGAAATCACAAAAATATCTCATACTAATTATTTAAAAAAAAATAAAACCACCGACAAATTTCTCAAACTGAAATGATTCTTTCAGGCTCAGGAATAATTTTGAGAAATAGCTCGTTATCATAAAATAAAGCTTATAAAAGCAGCGGTCAAGGATTGTTTTCGGCTAATAAGACTTGAATTATTGATCTTTGCAACTATAGGCCGCCAGACAATCATTGATCTCCTGGCAGATATATTCATCACAAAATTCAAGTACAAAGCGATACAAGTCAAGATAATGGAATTTTCGAATGCGACAACAAGAAAAACAAAAATATACTTATTAATTGAATTATATATAAATTGTGATGAAATGGCCATACGCTAAATAAAATAATTGATCTTTGTGATTCTACATAGATATGAGTATAGGTACTTGAGATATGGACCAAAAATTACTGGAAAATGGACACAAAAATGTTTTCATAGTCAAAAGTCCACAATGAACAAAGTTCTTTCAGGAGTTATATAACTAAAAATTATAAATCTATGGTTCTATGGTTTGGTGTATAGCGTAGTGAAAGTTCATTGATATGTTTAAAGATTGAAAAGACGAGAAGAAGAATTTATTGGAGTTTGAGCATTTTCCATAGTGCAAAAGTCCGTTATTTAGATCCTTGGTAAAAGTTAAAAAAAAACTCATTATTAAATAAAATAAACTGCAATTAGGTCTCTGCATTGACCTTGAATACGTTTCGCCTCTGTAGTGTACACTCATTGTTTATTCAGTTTGGATGCAAGTTCATTGGACATTCCCTCAAGAGATTGATATTTTTTAGTGTGTCAAATACAGAAGCAATACATGTCCAGTAGGTACCTATTCCTGTCTGGGTTACACTTTTAATAATGCATTTAGTCTGGCCGTATGACATTTCGCCAGCAGTCAACAACTAGGTGTCGTCTATATATGAACATCAGCTCAGCTCCACAGCGCGCTGGCTCTTATATAAAACGGCAGTAGGGAATACTTAACTCAGGTCCGCACGTGAAATATGGAAATTCTCTCACAATGCAACGGGTAAATAAGATGACCTGCATGAACTGCATCCAATATTTCCACTAGATACAATGTGAGACACTTCGTTCCAGGTGAAAGACCTGAGGTAAACGTCGACAATGTTGTATGGACAATGTTTTACATGCGACATTTTTCTTCCAATATCAACAAAGTACTGTTGTCCATATTTATTTTATTTTTTTGATTTAGCAAAACTCATTCTAATGGTGTTTGTTTTTCCTCATTTTCTTATAGTTCTTTCTGTCGATTTTAAAAATGGAATGATAGGCTGAATATTTTAGCTTCTGTGTTCCATTTTTCCGCGTGGCTTCATTATGACGTTACTGATTATCGTATTTCATTTTTAAAATTATCAAAATCTGTTTCATGCAACCTAAAGGTTCTCATTTAATTGAAATCGTATAATTTGGTGGTGATTTATTTTTTCAGGAACTCGTCACATTTGTAGTTGGCAAATAATTGCTCCAATTAATAGGTAAAAAGATCTGAATATTAATTTTGAACATGCTCTTAAGATTTTGAACAGAAAAATTAAAGAATTTTGATTAGTAAGTAGGTAACATTGATGTAATTTCGTGTTTTGAAAAAATGTGGACCTATAAGAAACACAATGCCTACATCAGGTAGGTTACTTTATTTATATTATTATTATTGCAAAAAAAGAGATGAAAATAAGCCGATTGCACCTGTCCATAGAGCTTTTTGTTTGTCCTCAATGACAGTATGCGGGCCTTTGAGATTTCAAGTATTGAATGAGATATCGAATTCGCCAGACGATCTCGGTGAATAAGGTGGAATAGTTTTGGCACACAGGTACTCTGTGGAATGTGTATTGTGTAATTATTATAATATTAAAACCCACATACACCATAATCACAATATTAAGTATATGAAATATATTCCCAGGAAGAAGAAATCTTTAAAAATGAATCAGGCTGCAGAACTAAATTTCACCACTATGATTCTAATCCTATTTCGATAGATTCTAATACAAACTTGAAATTATTTATTTATCAATACCTTATTTTATTACCTACGTCTCGAAGATATTGACAATATTTTGTAATCATTGTGTTTGACGGTAGATAAATAGGAAACTTTCTCCCATTTCTAGTGAATAGAAATTAGTAGAAAGTTTAGGGATGAGAGTTTGATCCTTTGATTTTTTGGGTTACTCCACAGATGCGTCAAGATAACAGAAGCGATATCGAATGATTATTTTAAAATGTACAAAATGATCTCGAATTACACCGGTCTAATAGATCTTAACCTGCATCGTAGACGTGAATATGTGACGCTGCGCAGGTGCCCGCAGTTGATTCAATACTACAGCCTGATATCTTCTATTATTTATGGCAATGTGTACTATTGTATGGATTGTTTAAACTATCTTGAATCACTTTCAGCCATTCGTCGACAACCATGAATCAACCTTTTACACCACCACATTCTCCTAAAATAGTTACACTTTACACTATTTCTCTAACTTACTCGTAAAACGTTTCAATGTTTTCCGCAAAAAAATAAAGATAACTTATGTAGATAACAGGTAATAAAGAAAATTGTTTCATAGTCATTATTAAAAAAAAATGTTTGGAATATTTGTACGAAATATTTCAGTATTAGCGCGGATTTGCTTGTTCGCGACGTATGGATGTCTGCTAGTATCGGATTTACCGTTTTTTTATCGGCAAAAAAATATGGTTCAATAGTTGTGAACCACTGTATTATAGAAATCTCTGTCTTGTATTTTTTGTAGCTGAGATGGTACGCTTCCTTTATTTACAGACAAAAGGCGTGCAAACATAAGTTTGTTTATTGTAAGATGCATCGGGACAGGTGATGAATCTGGTCGTCTATGGATCTTATCTAGGACCTAAACATCATATTGATCACAACACCCATCGATCGGCGCTGATTTCATCGGAATATCCAAAAAATCTGATTCTTAGAAGTGTCTTTTAAAAATATATCCAGTCGAGGTGTCCTGTTCAAATGATCATTCTGATTTATCATTTGACTTAAGTTTGAATGATTTGATAGTCAGATGATGTTGAACGTTTCGACAAATCATAACTTCATAGCAATTTTTATTCATTATTTATTTTGCAGTTGATTATTTCTTTTTCTTCGCCGTTGCACTGCATTACATTAACCCTTGATGGTTTGAACTCCTTTCTAAATCGTTACTATGAATTTATTATCTTATTCTATGCAGTAGCTTAGTAAGCTGTCCGAGTTCCTATTAATCCAGAAAGCTATTCTCTATTTTGCTTACCGCCTATCCCATGGAATGGACTATCATCATTCTGATTAATTCCGCCAACCATGACCCATGATCCAACTAACTAAAAGTGAAATCTTATATATTAAAATAGATAGCTATTTTCCGTGGTCATCGCATCACGCCTAATCGGCTGGACCGATTTCTCTAATTCTTTTTCGTGGTGTTGGATTTTATCAGGAGAAGGTTCTATGAATGAAAAAAATTAAAAAGGTTACGTGGATAATTAGAAAATCAAAGAAAACTGCAGGTAGGTTTTTAATACTTTTCACAATATAATTACTATTTCATTTTTGAAATTTTGACACGAACTATCAGTTGTTAGATAGTTGGTGCGATTGACAGAATTCGGATGGAATAAACATGGTTTAAAACAGACTCATCGGTAGGAATTACATTGGTCAAATGATAATTAATTCATCACCATACAAATAGGAAATCAAAATAATTCATAGTTGGGAACACAGAACAATGTCTGTCGGGAAAGCTAGTTTTTGATAAAATTAAAAAAATAACTTCTTAATTCGGCTAAATTCATTATTTATACATTTAATTTCAATGTGTACCTACATTACGCTTTTGTACAAGTGTTGTCCTTCTGTTGCCGACGTGTTCCTACTCTTTTAAGTCTTGCAAGGCGCCGAAGAGGCGTTATGCTTACTATGTACAAGGTAATGAGTTGTATTATTTTCATATTTGATACAATAAAATCAAATAAGTTGATCACGGTGGTGAAATCGTGCGGTGTGTGTGCACTACAATAATAATTAATATTTTACTCGAAATGTAATAATTGAAATCTGGTTCTTGCAGTCAAATCCAGCCGACTTCAACTCATTTCTAGATTTCTTGTGCGCACATTTATTGCGCAATAAACACGTGCCAATTTGATAAGCGAAATATTCCTTTTTTACCTACACTACTAATCATGTCGATACAGGGCGAATCTCAAGCAATAATGAGCCTTGAATTTCTTTCAAAATGAACCTATTGACACATTTCAACAAAAATAAATTAATTTTTCTGAATTTGTAAAAAAACTGAAGGCATTACTTATCTATAGGTAGTTATTTATTTTTAATATTTTGGGTTCCTAAATGGCATATTACTACCTAATATAAAAATAGTTTCTGAACTGAAGGCTTTTTTAGTTTTTGACAGCCTCATTTTTGTGGGAAATGATTCCCTTAGCTAGAAATAACTTCGGCTGGCGCATTACGATAATATTAATATTCTTTCCAAAGGAAAATAAAACATAAAGAAAATCAAATTTGCAATAAAGGTTGTCTAAGATATTACAATGTGATTATGTTGATAAATGCGTACCTATATTTGTGATTTTCGTAAAATTTTGCAATGCTTTACCTAAATAAAAAAAAGAAAGTCGTTTCAGCACTAAGAACAGTTTTGACACTAAAATAACATTGCTTGATTCACCATCCGTAAACTAGGGTAAGACAAAGGGCAATAAAAGACGGGATGAGAGTTATTGGACCAGTCGTGCATGAAATAATTATGTGCAAATAAATATGATTTCGTAGATCTTCATATCTAATGCAATCTTGGTATAAGCGCGAAAAATTACCTAGATAATATTTTTATAAGAAGAACTTGACAATAGCGAATTCCGGTATGACACCATCAAAATTCAGCTGCCGCATCTTAAATAAATTATCCACGGATCAAATAAACTTAGTGAATGGAACATCTGCTATCAAATCATCCCCTCGGTATTCACAGATCCGCAGATATTGAGACAAACACACAATGCCAGAAATAATAGACACAGACTCGTGCCGTTTTACTACCCTTGAGATGTGATCAATTCTAAAAAAAAAAATCAAAACCACCCCCGTGTATAAACGACGACCCTCTGCGATCTTTTGATGGTCCAAGAGACAGGTGACCAACAACTGTCCCGGCAAAACATTGTGCCATTACGAGCAGCGGACCTGATGAAGGTGAAAACATCTGACCATTGGCTATTTTTCTATTGTTAATGTCTGTATACCTACATATTTTTTTGGGATCGGCTATTTTTTGCCTTTCTGTATCTATTTTGAATTTTTAGATGTAATACCGTATTATGTAATCTTTGAATTCTAAGAAAAGCTATAACCACAAGACTTTGCAGATACGTTTAACAATAGGTACCTAGATTTTTTAGTACAATCAGAATATTACATCAATAAATTGCTTGGTTGTTCATATGTAACTTATATAGATGCCTAAAAAAATATTACAGCAAGAGGAACTAAACTATGTGAGTAGATGCTGTGTTTGGTCAGTTCTATTGTGTTTCCACATATGGAACCTCAGCTGTAAGAAATGGTGCCTATCCGAGAGATAAGGGGATTGGAAAATGTTGAGATGTGTTCATATGAAGACTTTTAGATATACCCTGGAGGGAGAACATAACGAATCAACACTTTCTCCAATGAGGGGATGGAGGAATGCACCTGCTAAAAATCCTATCTAAAAGGTCTGCTAGATAGGAATCGTACATAATACGAAATGAAGATCTCCTACATACCATCTTAGGGGACGGGGACGACCACGTCAAGAATACCTGCAAGATATCTGGTTATTCTGACAAGTGCTGTTCCTCCTATGAGTACTTACCATAATAAAACCATCTACGGATGGGACGAAGTGGAGGGAAAGTGGGGAAAAGCGCCGCGTACCAATCCTAGGATTTCGACCAATTAAAAGAGATAACGTAAGAATATAGGGATTCTTCTATGGTTAAACCAAGTGATGGTAAATGTATGACACATGACATTGGATTCATTATAAAATATAATCACCGTGTTGGATATTATTCAATGATAATACATTTTGTAGGTGACGGTGTATTCATTTAAGTGTATTATCAAGTTTGACATTCCCAGCTACCCTAAGATAGCCCGCATTGACTGGGGTCACGTTTCTATGTGGAATCTTATCTGACTCATCACACATATAGTCCGACACTAGGTATAGGTACTTCACACCAAGATACCAATGTCAAATAATTCATTACCATTGGAATAAATACTACGTTCTTGATATAGTATACCGTTTATTTTTTTGATGTTGAATTTTAAAAGGCAAGAAATGCCGTCAATGTCATGTCAGTGGGGCTAGTAGGTACGAGTTTTATCGAAAGCTTATTACACGCTAATAAGCGCTTATAAACGTGCAAATAGTGTTCTAAAATCAAACGGTCGAATCGTTCGATCACTTTTGTATGGAAAATTTTCGAAACTCTTTCGATGATCGTTTCGATATTTGATCATCGAAAACTTATACTAGGGCTACTAACTGCACCTTGTACAAAATTTTAAAAATTTAATTAAAAATATTATTTATTGATTATTGCCTAATGCATTCTATTTTAAACAAAGTATGTGCCTAACTATTTCCAATTTTTCACCAGTCATGTTTTTTTTATTTTTCGAAAGTTTTGCACTTGATCTGAGGTTGTTTCTTAAAATCATGCATTCTTTAATCGATACATGCAATATGGTATATTTTTAGAGTTTTTAAAAACGTCAACAAAGTGATCACCTAGAGATTACGACACCGACTTTCGACCATTTCAAACTAGGAGCATTTTTATCTATGTTAAGTTACATATTATTATCCAAATGTCCTGGATTTTATATTGATTTAATATTTTTGGACTTGTGTCGTTTGTTTCCAAATGATAAGTCTTGTATAATGATATCAGCCTAGTTGTGTCAACTTTCCGAATATTTAAATTACAAAACAGCCTTACAACAATTATTATTAACACAATACAATTAGATATAGCTACGAGCAAACAATATTTTGAAGTCATTGTCCATCTCCGATAATCCGTCCAACTATTTATCCTATCTTTTGTCCAATACATCAATGGTTAGGACAATTATTATTATTGATATTCAAATTAGTTCAAAAAGCCACACAAGAAACACGACATTTTTTTGGCTTTTTAACTGGAGTATAATGTTGGGAATTATTTCGTGCTTTTTGTTCGATCTCAAGAATTCTGACAATCAAAGGTTGTGACATCATAAATATCACAAAGAGATTAAGATCTTTGTCAAAGTTCACCGTCTTTTTATATTATCTTCTTTCGTTGAGGCACGCATCGTCATACTCATACAATACTCGCTTCAATATCTACCCTATGAGACGATGAATGTCTGAAAAGTATTAAAAGTTCATAGCCCTTGGTTACGACTGAACATTGCCGGATATTCAAGTATGTACCTATAATTTACATATTATTACGTTCTGTATTATAATAAACCGTGGATTGGTGAAAAAATCTAGAAGCAATATTAGTCAGGATATCCGTTCTGTTGGTTGGAATGTAAAGAAGCGAGGGGTAATCCTTGTGAACCCGAATGGTAATTTGATGTTTATAAAATGTAACAATTATTATTAAAGATAGATGAAGCGTATGAAGTGGGTGCTTCAAATTAAATGCACCTTATTCTTTATACTTAACCATTTTACATATTCTGATACAATGGACAAGGTTTATTTATTATGCAAACAATACCCGGATATCACAGGAGTTTTAAGAATCCTATTTAGGTATTCAATAATATTGTAAGTATGTATGTACCTAAATAATATTAAAATATGGAATAGACACAAACACTTACTTCTGCCTTTAAAAAAATTTATAAGAGTCATAAAGTAAAAAAGGAAATGCGAATAGAAAGGATGTATGATATCCATGCACATCCAAGCATTGATAAATTTTCTCTTTCTTTTATTATGAATCCTTCCTAAGGGATTAATCAGAATACTGAGCTTTAAGATTTCATTCAGACATATTATGAAGGCAAAAGTCCAAAAACCGTTATACATCAGTAAACAAATCTTTGATTTCTGTTGCTTTGTCCTACTTTCTGCAAAGAAAATAGGAAGCTTTTCAGGCAAAAAAAACATTGGGAAGTAGGTACATCGCTACGATTCAGTCTGACCCGATAAAGAAAGTAGTGTAAAGAGACTTACACTTGATAGTTCGTGTAGGGACTGAAGGCATCTGATACTCCAAGTAAACATCCAATAAACCTTTTGCACGGCTTTACGAAAAAATAAAAATAAGAATCGAGACATCAGAGAGATAATATTTAAATTATATATTGTATAATAATTTATGTTTGCTTAAGATCTCAATTATTTTTTCATCCATGTTAAAATTCCCGATACCTCTTATTAGCGCTATTGAGCATCAAGTGGTTCGAGTAAGACCATGCTACCGCTCCCAACTACGTAGGTACCTAGTGCAGCGTGCTTACAGCGTGCTCCGTTAATGACCACCTGTTTTACAGACAATTAAGATTTTACATGCAGATAATAAATGAAGAAATGGTACAGTGGCGCTACCAATTCCTTTATATAAACACATAGACATGTGTACGGTTTTTCAGATTATTATAGAGTATTTTGTTCTATAAGAATAACTTTATTTATTAGATCTAATGTTTGATACTGTAGAAATTTGTCATTCCTGCAAATTCTGAGCTATCATGGTTTGAATGTCTCAAGTATCATGTCGAATATGGTTTATAAGTTTGGTATAAGATCTAATGTATGGGAAACCGTTATGCTTTAAATATGATTGCTCTCTTGTTTTCAATAATTTCCAACTTTTATCTCTATATTTCAATATTTTTAAACAGTTATCTACTTGTTGTATACATGAGATTTTTCGACATGTTGAACATGTTGAGAATTCTCATGATTAGAAGTTTCGGAGACTTAAACATTACCACCTAATGGCGAACGTTGTTGACGTAAACTGATTGCACTAAGCCAGCCTTCGAAATAACAGTAGAAGACGGTTTGTTCCATTTAAAAATAGACCATCAGTAATGAATTGTTAGAGTCATTAGTTGTTACATATTCGTTACGTTTTCTCAGCAGAATCTCTTTTATAGCATCAAACAGGTTTTCTTCGGTCTCTTTCTATGTAATTTTTGATTTCTGCTCTTTTTTATGTAAAATTTTGTATGTAAAATGATTTTATGTAAAAAATAAAAAGTTCATTGAGAAACATAAGTGCGAGTGTGGATAAAATATGTACAGTCAAATGAAATGCACGTGCTCTTGATAAAATTCATCGAGTAAAGAGACCCAAATGGAAATACGTTTGCCGAAACTGACTGGCACACAATCGACAAACTAATACCAATTATGAATTGGAGACAATTGCTGGTTTCCGACGGACGAGAAAGGTTCAAAGCATAGATGATTGGAGAAAAACCTTGTGAATCGTTAGGAGGAAATAACAGAGGTTTGTGTAGCAGAAGATATTGTAAGAAATTAAGAAATGTGTAAGGTGTATTAAAAAACTGAAGGTATTAGGAGCAGTTCAACCGTATCAGAGTAATTGGCAATACTTAATTTTATCAAGATGCTGGGCCAAAGCAGGCTGAGAAATTTTTATTCTAAGATTACAGAAGGATGTAAACAAAAAGAAAGAATGAGGTTTAGTCGTAATATGAAATTCTACATCCTTGCACTAGCTCCAGCACTGACATTGACATTTCAAATTAGTTCCATTCAAATCCGAAGTATTTATCTCATTAATAAGCGGGCTTTCATTTTATATCATCTACGCGCACTTGCCGCAGAGACATGTTAATTGAAATCGGATACCTGCAGATACGTCTGCCGAGATTGTAAATCTGTGCAGATCTCAAATCAGACTGTCTGGTCATAGTGCTTACTTCATAATAATTTAATTATTTTCTCTCCTTTATTTGATTGCATTCATTTTGTTATTTTTTTTTAAATAATACCTAATCATTTTGCACAGTAGGTATTTTTTATTAAATATGTACGTACCTAATTCTATTTTTTAATTAGCTATGTTTATTTGGCTATATAAGGAGTTAGGTAGGTACTCCAAGAATTTTTACAGTGCAAGGTTTCAAAAACAAAATATGTGTATTTTGGGTGGGTGATTGAAAAGAAGACTTGGGGTTCTAAGGATGTCCTAGCTAGAAAGAAATAGTGTAAATCAATAACAGCTAAACACTAACACAATACCTAACTATATTTTCTAAAGCTGAGATTAAAAAAGAGTAATTATTAATTCAATATTGAAGGATGATCAGTATAATATCTGCACTTTTTTCTGCCATTCCTCACAATAGAATCATACTTAACGCACATTTTTGTATGTATTAATTTAAGTAGGTACTTATATTATAAGAAGACAAGTCGTATTGTCTCGTTTGGTTGTAACGTTATTTATAATAGATTAGGTACAAGTCTAGTCGGCCATTAAAATTACATAGATTCTCGTGTTCGAGAGAAGAATTTCATTTGTTTCATGCGCCCATGTGTGGGCCTCTACTAGAGAATAATTGCAAATATTCCACGAGTAAAATTTAGAAAAACAATCTTCATAAACATTTCGCAAGAATAAGAACAATGTATTGCTAAGATATTTTTTGTTGAGTATTAATGAATTGTATCCTCTCAGCGGGGAGCACTGATACCAGTCTTGTGAAACTAATACGGCGCTTTATGTCAATGCATATCATTGGTAATAGACGCACGGAGTATGGTGACAGTGTAGGCGCTCGAAGAGTTTGTAATTGATAAACCTAATTCAGAGATTTTATATTTATCCAATATTTGGACTTTAGCGGATGATCTAGCTCTGACTCTATTTATATGCCTCTTCGACATTGATCCTTGATCAAAGTAACATCAGTAAAAAATCGTTAGAGTTATTAGTGGTTACATATTTATTAAAGAAATGATTGGTTTGACTCAGCGAGGATGGATTTTGCTGAGCTGCGGACAGAGAAATTTGATATGAATGAAGACATTTCCTTAGGCAAGTTGTTTTCCTAGAAGCAAATGGAACGGTTAGCTTTGCATAAATACACAATTTGGGCAATAAGTTATTTGTTTTTTGCGTGTCAAAGGTTTCATTTCATATTTCAAAGAATAAATTTTGTCAATGCGAATAATTTTATTCGTACGAAATTTTGTTCTATTTTAATAAAATGAAAAAAATTAGAATGCTTTAATAGTTCCCAATTTTACAAAAATCAAAGATTTTTGTCACATTAAATATATAGCAATGCATTAGAGAGGCAAGGCAGGCTTAATGAAACAAAAAAAAACTTATTTATGAAATATAAACATCAATAGATAATCAAAGAAAGAAATGTATCACATAGAATTGATACAAAATATTTACCGAGTTTATCAAGATAAGAGGTCGCAGAATCATTTGTCAGTTATAACCAAGATATTATGAACTATATTGTTTAACAAATCGAGGCGAATAAATCATTCCGAAATAATGTATTGCATTTATAAAGAGTTAAACCTGTTGCGTCTAAAATTGAAGAACGTGAAACAGTTTCTGACTACATGAGACCACAAATACATATTTAACCTTCATTCCAATGGTTCGATTGAAAAAAAAAAATAATTATGTCCTCACATAGCTAATTAATTTTATTAATTAGTCCAAGACACGCTATAGATTTGGTTTTGAAGAAATTTACCAATTTCATTATAAATAAACCCATTTTTCATTCTTTTCATGTTGGGGCTGTGGTTGGCAGCCACACGCTATCTTTTGCAACGGAGAGTATTGGACTTGGCTGGGTTGGGATTGTCCGTAGTGGTTTAAATATATAGGGCCAGGTCTGCACGCCCCGCTGTTCGCACCCGGTGGCCCCGTATCAAGACTATTACTAATTATATATCTCATACGGCTCCATGCAATGCCACTCAATCAGAGAAAGCACCGGCGCGATATCGCTGCGCAGGAGCTGGAAGATTTATGGCTTAATTTTTAAATGCCGCAATTTATCAATTATTTTACTCATTATCTATTAACATGTTAGCCTTAATGTTATTATTAGGGAAACAATTACCACGATTATCGTGCTAAATGCCTTCAAGTAGTTGAGAGCAAACCTACCTTATGATCTCTAACTCTGTATTCAAACGGTGTAAGCTTGTCTATGGAAAACCGTTCCTTGATAATGGATAATATAATAACTTGATTTTGAAAAGCCCAGGACATGCTGAGTTAGACATCAGGTTGAGAATTTAACAGGTTGATCAGATTATCCGTAATCTGCTTCTATATACTGTATTGAGATCGAATCCCGGCGCCGACCATTTCCACTTATACGACACAAGCCTTTGCTTAGTATGAAAGATGTCAAAAGTGTTTTTGTGTTCACATTAAGTGTGGTCAGGGACTCTATTCTCGAATGTTTATTTAAAAGAACTCATAGGAAAGTCCATCGGTCGACATTTGAGAATAGCGTCTCTGATTATTATTTTTTTAAATAGGTCTTAGGTCCTGTCCTAGCTGGTCGCATCATCGCACGATCGTGCGATCGCGATGATCGCATGAACGCGGACGCCCTGAGTAGCCCTAGTATAAGTTTTCGATGATCGAATATCGAAACGATCATCGAAAGAGTTTCCTAAAATTTTCATACTAAAATGATCGAATGAATCGATCGTTTGATTTTAGAACACTAATTGCACGCTAATAAGCGCTTATTTGCGTGCAATTAGCTTTCGATAAAACTCGTACTAGCCCCACTGTTCAAATATATAACATTGTATATGAACGTGTCCTAACTGGGCAGACGGACAGACGTAATTTCGATCGTTCAATCTTCGCCTTGTTTGAAATGATCGACCGTCGGCGTCGCTTGTATCTACTTGCCAAAAGTTCTTACATACTAACATTCATACCTATTTATTTGTTTGCGTTGTCAAGGAAGAAGATGCGCGATCATGAGATGCTGGTTAGAACCCACAATTTTTCATCGTGCGATCACAAATTTGTTTAAGCGTTCATGCGACCAGCTAGGACAGGGCCTTATAATTTCCAACCATTATTCTATCTTTCATGGCCGATTTTTTTTATTCCACGTGAAAGATCCCAAAGGTGCTTTTGGAAAATCCAGACATACTCGTAAGTAGGTACGAGTTCCTATATTTAGTGGATATTAACAGCATTATGATATCTAGTTTCAGCTCATAATATTTTGTAATCAACCTAGTACAAAAACAAAAAAAACGAACTACAAATATGATTTACCAACATGTATTATATTACCTTCCAAAGTTTTAATCAAAATTTGATTAATAATACGAGCATAAGTTGTAATGTGTAATTTCACAATAATAATATAATATAGTGTAAAAGAAACGCGCCTTGATGTTAATTATTGCGAGACTCTAACTAACATCAATTTTGTAATAATATTATGATATATGTTGTATGTATGAACCTATTATTAGGATCTCATTTGTTTACGCAACACGATTCGTATAATTAATCTTCCAAAAAAATAGACCAAATAATGTTTCATTGTATCAATCAGGTGAACAGGTAAACAATGATTAACTGACTGTCAACATATATTTTAAAATAATTAATCAAACTTGGTAAGCTATATGAATTCAAGTTGCTGCGCGATATCAATAAAGGATGATTAGTCAAATGGAAGACTAATCTAAAAATCCCCCCCAATGGCTTTGTTATAATATTATTAGGTTGTGTTTCTTCTTTGATTTCGTTACAAGATTCTGCCTCTGTATGTTATGTATTGTATCAGTGTTGTGCGTTTTTGGTTGTTTTTATCCTAACAACCGAACGCCCACGACTCAATTAAGCACAGGTGTTCATTGATTTTCTGTTTAATATTCTGACAGATCATCATTAATTCAACATTTATTGGCGAAATTGAGAATTGAATGAGAGAATTTTGCTATGAATGTTTCGTGTAAGATTTTATTTAACCGGAACAAAATTGTTTGCGACAATATCGCTATTCGATGCACTAGACGAGTGGGATTATTTTAATGGCAATTTTTCTAAATTTTATCGATTCGTGATTCAATTTTTATGTTTTTTCTTGTGTAGATTCTTGTAAGGCCGCATTCTTTGCGGTCAATTTCATTGTTATACTTTCCTGGTCACCAAAGTATGATATGAGAATTATTATATTTTTCTACGTACGAGCAAATAATCTACCCAAATCTAACAGTAGGTACCTACTCGATAAACCGGAAGATACTATATTAAATTAAATATAGCCTTGGTAAAAGTGTTGATGAAGTAAGTATATTTAAAATACTAACCAATTATATTTATTAAGTTATATTTAGGTAGGTACACATAAGATTAAACATTAATAAACGTTTTAGTCGCAGGACATCAATGTTTTATTTTAGGATATTTTTCATCCATAATATCGATATCAAGTATTGATGAATAATGTCATTATTTTTACATCAAGAAATTTACAAAATTAATTCATTACATGTTTGCTTACAGAGCGGAACTGGTCCTTATTAAAATTTTCCAAATAATATTGAAATTTTAAACATCTAATTAGGTATATTATAGACGGTTTAAATAACTGTGTCAATTTGGGACGTTGTATAAAAAAACTGTATGTAAATGTTACTTTATTTCAAGAATTGTACATAGAAAGAGAAAAGAGAAAGAGAGATGAATAGTCGATGCTGAGAAAAAAATAGACAAGAAAACTAATAGAAGAAAGGGCATTGGCATCATACGATTGTAAAACTATATCCACTAAAAGAGATCAACAATTGCTACAGAGGGCTGACTGAATTTGCAGGTCAGCTTAATTGGATTAGAACGACGAAGACTGCGAGATGTGATAAAGGGTGAAACTAGTAGGTACACTTTCTTCAATAATTGTCCATACATCTTGGTGTCAAAATGCATTACACAATATAATATAATGAGAGATTAATGTTAAATTCACGTTAAGACTAGCACATTTTTTTTAACAAAGGCCTGTGAATGATTTTCGGATGAAACTAACTGTCCTGAAAATATTCGAAACTTGTAGATAAATCATAATTCGCCTCTTGTAAATGAAATAAATTGAAGAAATTAAAGCAGCGATGACGTCCAATCACTAATGCCGCAGGGAGAGTGTTATATAAAAATAATATTTGGCTGGTCGCTGTCCTTGGCATTTTGATATTAAGTCTCTCAATAACGGTCTCTGTGAGTTATTATTATTTATATGTATCTATATTTTATCATATTATTCAACAAGGTTTAATTACTAAATGTTTTGTTGCGAGCTACATTAAGGTTGGCTGCACTCATATTTCACACTGGACCATTAATGAGATTAGGTACGAAGCGAGCGGATAATCTGTTGGCCCACACTACGAAAATTGTGAAAATTGTATGATTGGGATCACACGAAATATGAAGGCAATGACTTAGATTACATATCACAGGTGCTTGATATGTAGGAGATAATATTATTATAGAGATCACAAATCATTCCGGAATAAAACATTTGACTGTTTTAACGTAATTAGCGTCCAGTGCATAAATCACAGCGAGTGAGGCTCACAGCGCAGCTAAGGTTACCGTGCTATCGTACTGCGGGAGTGAGATTCATAAGACAATTTGGGAAATTTAGCGGCCAAATCGATTATTCACACTTTACATTATACGCGTGTGTGACGTAATTACAGTATGAATTGTTTGGTTTAGAAATAATCACCTTCTTCAACTCCAGTTATAATACAATATCTTTGTGGTGCTATACTGAAAAGTCTCATGCGTTGAACTTTAATATATGTAAGCTAGAAAAAGAGTGTATTATCTCAAGTGGAAACTATGGCATCTTATTAAAAAAAATCTGTTGATCGGTTGATCACGTGATCCGAGTTGTTCGGCCACCGATCAATTTTTCTTTATTTATATAAATGCTTTATAGATGGCAAATCTGCGAGTCTCCCGCATGCGGCTGTGGAGAGCCAACGTAGACCAGGGAGAGTGCCCGCGAAGAGCTTTTTTATGGCACTTTTATGGACGTACACAATGTTACCCCACACCCTCTGCAATGGCTCAACGAATTGGATATTGTTTTGTAAGCTTGTAACCTCCTATTATTATAGCTGTAATAATCTTTTTTAAATTTGATTATTAAAATAATTAAAAATTTTAATGCTTCTTTAAAAATTTTAATGATGAAGATTTTCCTTATTTAATACTTCAAAGGTACTTACTAAAAATAACAATAATACAGGCTGCAATAGTTATGTGCAATAGCGATTAAGTGCAATAAACATCTTTGCATAGTATAGACAATGTCCTGTGGTTCTAACCCGAGGCGGCCCGTTTATTTGTAGGTATATAATGTGCCCTTCAACCCCCAAAAAAAAACATAATTAATTCGATTGAGTTAAACTAATAAAATAATAACACTAAAATATTTCCAAAACAAAAATATTTCATTCGTATTCAAAGCTCAGGCAGGAACAATACGAGAATATAATATGCGCGCGCAGACATTCTATCTCGCCTATGAAGTGCCGATGCTGCATGTGCACATTATTATAAAAGTGCCCGCTAATTTTGTTGACTTTGTATGAAAATTGAAGCAAGTGGGATGGGCTACTGTATGTAAAAGCGGCAATTACGTTTGCGAGAATGAGAGGGAACTACGATCATGTGCAGTAGGTAAACAATAATTTTGTTGTTAGGGCGTCGCAGGAAATCCGTTCCGTACTAACTTAAATATTATATTTTATATTATTTCTTATCTATTTTTCAACTTTTTATTAGTAAGGTATTCTGTTATCCGGAGAGGAAAAGAACCCAATAAATCAAACATTGAAAGAATCTGCCGAGCTCGAGTTATAAGATTATACCACTCAACAGTTTAACAGACTATAAGAATTTCGTAACCTTTATTCTCTAAAGGTAGGGAGGTACCTAATGCCGATGAAAGCTCGGTATGTAAGTAAAATCTGACTACATTTTCTAGGTGATATCTATATATTGATTTAATGATATCGTTATTGTGGCAATCGACTAAACGCCAGTTTACCAATATTAATATCTTCGATTATTGTTTTTACTTCTATATTGAATAAACACGACCAAATTCGAACCGAATACTTTTGTCGTATAATTAATTTCCCCAAAATCTCCTAAGGCACATCGGATATAATTACCATTATTAATGTTCTGGTCCGCAAATAAGTTATAAATTGAATGATACCACCCGCGAATATGAACAATCACCATGATCCATCATTTTTTGGGAAACTTGGCTCTTTATCGTCATTGAGAACCATTGTGTAACTTATTCCGTTGCTATTAGAAGTATTATACCACTCCATTCTCGAATGTTACAAGTACCTACATGAAAGCAGTGAGAAAAACAGTTATCCTACATTGTTTAAATTTAATGAAAAATGAATGTTGATTATTGAAATAGTTTTAAGTGACGTTGGAATCATTTCACAGTAAAAACTCATCTTTGCTAAAAGTATGCTTAAATATGTTTCAATCCAAATCCAATCCAAACTCCCTTTAGACCCCACTTAGGGGCATAGGGAGGCAACAAGAGCTCTCCATTGCGCTCGATCCTGCGCAACGTTAATGACCTCCTCCCACACCATGTCCAGATTCCTCAGCTCTGCCTCGAAGGAGCGGAACACAGTATGAGAGGGTCTTCCTCGTCTCCGGGACCCTGATGGGAGGAAAAACAGCGCTCTCCTCGGCCAACTGTCATTCGGCATCCTTAACACATGTCCCAGCCAAGTCCATCTCCTCCACATAATAGTAGAGGTGATGGGCTCACGCTGGGTGCGTCGGCGTATAGCGTCGTTCGTGATGCGGTGGTACCATCTTATACCCAAAATTCTCCTGAGGCACTTCGTTTCGAATGCAGATACTTTTTGTGCCTGGGCCAGAGTCAGGTGCCAGGACTCACACCCATACAGGAGAATGGGCAACACACACGCATCAAACAGTTTACATTTCGTCTCGACACTAAACGCCGACGCCTTCCATATCTTGGTCATGTTGTTGAAGGCGCCACTTGCCATACCGATACGTATCGGGAGCTCAGCCCCGAGGTCACCAGTGGTGGTAATGGTTGCTCCCAGGTACTTAAATTTATCCACCCGGGAGACCTGGTGACCATCGATGGTTATCGGTAGCTGTTTATCGGGGCAGGCATTATTTGCCATGAGCTCCGTTTTACTGGCATTGACTCGAAGGCCGAGGCGTGCTGTTTCGTCGCAGAGTCTTGAAACACTGCGCTGTAATTCCTCCACTGTCGTACTGAACAACGCTAGGTCGTCCGCGTACTCCAGATCGCACAGTTCGCCCATTAGACCATCTCTCTGTGTTATCGGTATACCTCTTGCTCCTTGCATGGACTTTCTCAACAGGAAGTCCATGACAATTATGAATATAAAAGGAGCCAGTACGCAGCCCTGTCTGACTCCCGTGGTGATCCTAAAAGCTTCAGTAGGACCACCTGGCGTTTTCACGCTACACTCGGAGTCTTCGTACAGGGACTGCACCATTTTAACTATCTTCGGAGGTATACCGTACAGAGCTAAAATTTTCCATATCGATGGTCTATGTGGGCTGTCGAAGGCCTTTTCAAAATCTATAAAGCAACAAGCGACTGGAGAGTTAAACTCCTTGCACTGCTGAAAGATGCACCTGGCACAGAAAATTGGGTCCGTGCAGGACCTTCCAGGTACAAAGCCGCATTGTTGCTCTCTCAGGACAGCCATGACAGGCCCCCGAATGCGGTGTAGTAATATCTGAGATAATACCTTACCGGGAACACTCAGCAGAGTAATTCCACGGTAGTTTCCGCATTCAAGGGGGTCCCCCTTTTTAAATATTGCGACGATGGATCCATTCCGCCAATCTTTTGGGCACCTCTCCTCTTCCCACGCCATTTTAAATATATCTAATAGTGGTTGGCCAAGGGTGTCTATGCCTTGTTTGAGGAGCTCTGCGTGAATTCCATCGTCTCCTGGCGCTTTGTTGTTCGTAAGTCTCATCACGGCCAGCACCATCTCACTGTATGTCGGCGGGTCCTCACATATCCCAGTTGCCTGAGGTATATTCAGACCAGCCAACTCCTCCTCAAAGTTGTAAGGTGAGGAGGGCTCGGGACGGTTTAATATTGACTCAAAGTACTCCCTCCATCTCCCTTTAATCAGTTCGGGGGCAGTGACAGTGGCTCCACGAGAGTCTCGTATTGCCGTCACGGGTCTTTTTTGACCCCTGCCCCCGACCTCCCGGGTGATTTCGAAAAGTGTCCTTGAGTCATTTCCGAGTGCAGCAGACTGCGCTCGCCGTATCTGAGAGTCCAGGTGTCTTCTCTTATCTGTTCGTACAGAGTGCTTCACCTTGCGGCTCAGCTCTCTGTACTCAGACACCAAAGCAGCCAGTTTTTGAGGGTCTTTTTCGCTGTCTCTGAGGGTCTTAGCCTTCTGGCGATCTTCGATGAGGCTCCAGGACCCATCGGACATCCATATTGGCCTCTTTTTGCTCTTATAGCCGACAGAAGAACGTGCGGATTCCATAACGGCGTCACGGAAGCTATTCCAAGCTGTCTCAATCGGAACAGCTCCGTGTGAATCCTGCAAGGGGGCAAACCTGGTGCGTAACTCAGCCTCGTACGTATGACGACACTGAGCACTCTCTAACCTGCGTATGTCCAGCGGGCGAGAGGCAGACGGCCCCTGCTGGAAATGGGTAAATCTGAATCTCAACGAACCCACAAGGAGTTCGTGATCAGTATCCATGTCTGCCCCTCGGTAGGTGCGAACATCACGCAGGTCAGTTCGGTTGCTGGCCCTTACCAGAAGATGGTCAATCTGGTTTTTTGTTCTCCTGTCAGGCGAGGTCCAAGTATATTTATGGATATCCATCAAAGGTGATCGAAATATCAACTTATAATGCAATCGAAGTGGTTGGTGGTCTAGCGGTTACGACGCCGGCATTCGCACTGTTTCGGGCGGAGGTCGTGGGTTCTATTCCAGGTGCCGACCATCTTCCTCTTTCACGACACAACTACTGTGAAAGAATACATGAGTGTATTTGTGACCACATTGGATGAGCACTGAGCACATACATATTAATTACTAAAAAAATGTTTTATTAAAATGCATTCTAAAAATATGGAGAAATATCACAAAGTTCTGGAAAAATCATTTATTGAATTAAAAAAAATGTTTTTGATATTTCTGAAAGAATTTTAAGCTATTTAAATTATTTTTATTCATAAATATATAAGTAGGTTGTCTTGAATAAAAAAAGAAATAAGACGCCGGATTGGAATAGAAAAAGAACCATCGATAGCGAATATACCATAGACATACAGACAGACGATTTTTTTCGTATCCAACATCCCCCTTGCGGATGATATGCCAAAAAGTAATAAAAAAAAAAAAAATATACTGTACAAACTTACATTAAATTCTATAAATTGACATGATACAGGTTGTTCGCTGCTTGGTGCTGCTAGATATGCGAAAAATCTTACCTATAACATTTTTCTTGGGATCGCCTTGTAGAATTTCGATAGTTCAAAAGTAAAGTTTAGTTTTACTATAAATGTAGCGCGTGGAAATGTATTTTATGTAGCGCATGGAAATGTGTTTTACCTACTAAATGTAGCGTATGGAAATGTATTTAACTGTTCCGGTGCTTTAATAAAGATTTCCATTAATGGAAAGTTTGTTTATTCGAAAAAGTACGATTATGTCCGAAACCAAAACCGCTCTCAATATCAGGAACACATGAGTTCTTACTCCACTTGATTGTCGTATTTTTATGTTTGTTCGTCCAAAATAGATTCCATAAATAAACAAATTTGTTGACCAGATAATATGATAATAATAATTACGTGTGTACATATCAAAATATGTATTGGCATAAGCATCGTAGCTGTAAATTAATTTAATGTAATGAGCTTCCCCGATATGTGCTACATTTGTACGGTGCTGTATCTTATGAACAATGACACTATCTCAGTGTTAACAATCACAATCTTGTAGGTTCTTATGCACACGTCTCTTATCTAAATAAGCGCGGAATCAAATTATTTTTATCATATGAGATTTCCATATCACACCACGGCGCACTGCCCAACGCATACTAATATTTTGTCACAGCGACACCGTTATGTTTCGACAGGTATTTTCACCTTCCAAATAAAACTATCAGATACACACATTGAGATAACGACCCAAAAAAAGAAAACAATAACAATAAATATTAAAGTTTAACAATTTTTGCAAGCGGATTTACATAAAAAGTATCTATACTCGCCTGCTGCACTGATATGCGCTAAATTGGATTCGCACGACGGGGCGCTCCGGCGAACTGTTCTCAAATTTCAAATTTAACTTGAACTTTCTCCTAGTTTGGCTCGAATTATGTCGTAAATAATTTCTATACCGGCCATACACTTATTTTTATTGCTGCAATAAGATTTGTTAATGATTGGCTTTAAAACATACCTATTATCCTTGATTCCATTCTTTTCCAGAAAGAATTAAGGAGTTAAAGGAAGCAATAATATATTATAATCTTATACTTTGTGCCATAATAGACATACTAAAAGGTCGAGCATCACAGTAGAAGCAGAATTGTTTCAAATATTGTTGCTGATTATAAGACTAAAAAAATGCTGGTTGAATTAGTGTTACTGATGATCCTATGCTTTTGAAGGTGTGTTATTATGAACGAGACTGAAGTGTGGGCCTACAGCAAAGGACTCAAATATCTCCAGAGGGATTGTATTTAGTAAAGTTTCCACTTTCTAGAGAACTTTGAATCGGCCAATTATGTGCAATCGGCAAACAGCAGACAATTTGATTGCTCATGAGACATTATTTTTGTATTTTGCTGCTTTCATGTAAATAATGTTATTCCGTTCTCTACTTTTTTACTACTTATTTTGTGAGTATATTGTTCTTTTTGTACAGTGTATTTTATTGTATGTGGTATCATCACTCATCGCAAAGGAGAAATCTGTTATAGTGAGTGATGAATTTTCTTGAAATAAATAAATTAATTAATTAAATTACCTAACAATGCCCCATGCGGGAGATATCTACCTGTTATAGGAGCACTGGAGTTTCTATGTTTTATTTGTTGACTTTTTGTTTGTTTGTGTTGGTGTCTCTAATAAATAGACATAGCGAAATCGTTAAGGATTAGGTATGGTGGTGTGAAAAATAGGAAAGGAAATGCTCAAAATTTAACAGACAAAAGAGATATCTATATCTAGGGTTGCCAGATGTACGGTTTTCGACCGATCTGTCCGGTTTTCGTTATGCTTGTCCAGTCAAGAAAATCTCGATAAACCGGACAGAAGATTACGAACACTTTCATAACTGACTGAAAATCGTGCAGAATGTGTGTATTCCCGTATCTAATGCTTTTGTAGAAAGAACCTTTAGCGTCATGGGAAAGGACAGAAGAAAGAAATCGTCTCGCCGTAAATACTGTTAAAAGTGAATTGTGCGTTTTCTTTAATATTACTAGTTGTACTGAATTTAAAGATGCAAAACCTTAATAAAAGCAGTAACATCAAGTACTAAATATATGAAAAAGTAGCTCTATTTAGTACCCCCCCCCCCCGCTCCGGTCCTGTTCGGTTTTTTTTCTACACATCTGGCAACCCTATGTATATCTCTACCTCTGGCTTGGACTACCTGACCGGTAGAGAATCCTTCTAACATTGAGTTCCATCGGCTCTACTGACATAATATATGAGTCTATAATACAGTACAATATTTTTGATTTCTATTAGTATTGAAAGACTACGTAGCGAGAGATCGCGCAATGTGAACAAGTCGTTTATGGCATATATGTACTAGCTAACAGACATCGAACCTTCGTATCCCGTAACAAGACGCACTAATGGTACTCCACAATTTTACGTATTGTTATTTTTACAAGTGACGAATGTTTGTGAAATGAGGAACATGATAAATGATGCCTGTACGTTTATGTCGATGGAAATCTCATTCAGTCGACGTATGAAAAATTAGTTAGTGCAATCATGTCGACAAAATATCGACACCAGACAAGTGAAGATACTTAGTAAGGTGAAATCTCTCCATCCGAACTATCAATAAAGAAGAATATAATTCATTGAAATCTTTATATGGAAAGTAATTACTATTAAGTGATAATATTTCAATGGAAAATAAGCCTTGTTATTGATGAGTTTCATTTACTCGTATTTTTTTGTTACGATCGGCTCTTCACTGACTTATCTTCTTTTCATACTCTCGACTTAACAAATTTAGTTGCGCGTGGGTGTAAGGTCTGCCTACGTGTCACCACCTGTTTGCGAGTTCCATGCCAAAATCATATTATTATTGTATTCGCCAAGAATTCATACGAAAGAAATTAAACGCTCTTGTACGCGGCCATCACCATATTGGTAAGAAAATGAATGCCATAAATTTCTTCTCACTATTTAAAACGTCTGTGTACTTTGTGCATCGCTACAACTATTTACCATAATTAAACAAGCCATAATTTTGTTCTTACGAGCTGCGTTTTTTCAAGCTCAGATTACATCGCCTACAGATTATTTAATGGGTTTTATTTCGTGTGAAGTAAAAACGATTTTTTTGATAAATTACCTCGGGACGTCATTTGATTTTACCTACTGCAAAAGTTTACTTCAATCTTTCTACATATGAATAAAGCTCTGAATTTACTCCTCAATTCTCTATAGAAATTTTATACCAACAAATTTAGTAAAACCTTCAATTACTTCCAAATCATATTTTAATTCAAAAAATTGTATTAGGTTCTTCGGAATTTTTGAATTGTTATTCGATCTTTCAACAGGACAAAACCTGGCATAATATAAAAAGTAGAAAACAGTTAACAAAACAATCAACCAAATTTTATTTATTTATTTTTACAATATTACAAACCATAACAATATTCCCAACTAGGCATGCCACTCTAAGGGATTTTATTTTAATATTACAGAGAATATCAAAATAATTCTTGACTATATATTTTTTTTCAATGTTTTAAGAAAGACTTTTGCCAAAGGATCAACTCTTAATTGGATGGGTAGATACTTACCGAATCAACTATACTTACACGTAGTAGAAAATCAACTTTAATGTTATTACCTAGTATATTAATTGGGCTGGCAAACCTTTTTTAGCTGGTGCTTTCAGTTAAATTCACACTTTGTATGGAAGATTTAAGATTTTTTAAATCAAATCCATCGGTCTATTTATCTGAGGATACCGTCCGAAGATGGTATGTGGATGGATATAGATACCTGCGAGCCTGGAGGAATGCTATCTTTACTCCCACTGACTCCGACGTCTTGCAGCAACAACAATAGCAATCAACCTGCCGTCTAGATTTATCATTCATCATCGTTGAGATTCCATTTAAACACAAACGGCGCCGATTCCATGGAGTGTTTGTCTTACAAATTATGTACATTCCAACTTTGTACATAAACAAAATATCAGCTGCAAAGTTCTATGATCGGGCTTGCGAAGGGTGAGCTAAAATACATGTGGCAAAAATAACTATAAATAACTTGGTAAAATGAGTGTGATTGTAGCATAATAAGAATGTCTAGCACATACCTAATTACGTATTTTATTTTTTTTACCCATCACGCGGGCGCCGTCTCCCGTAAGGGGTAGGCAGAGAACGGACCTCCACTCTTTTCTATCCAAGCACACTTCTTTATTCGCTTTTTCCACCGATATAACATTTCTCATACAATCTCTCCTATTTCTCGTACTTCTCACCTGGCGTTCCTTGAGGCTCGATTCTGTAATCGATGTGTTTGATCTAGGAGCCCTAATTTGTGTAATCTACAAAAGTGATAAGTGTCATTTGCAGCAAAATCAGTGAATAATCTTGTTTTTATTTAGTCAACTAAATAAAAGCAAGCTTATTATTTAGTCAAGTAAATAAAAGCAAGATTAATAATTCTTTGAAAAGAAATAAAGAATGTGAAAGAATCTACCTTGGAATAGCGTTATTGGCTGCATCATTCTTTTTGGATGTAATGCCATATAATAAAAAAGAACCTACCCTTGATTTTGTATTTGAACTCTTTTTTGTAAGCTAGTATAGTGAAAAGCATTAGACAGTTTATGTCGAAGATTCTTGTTGGCATATGTATCCATAAGATAATGAATATGAAATTTGGACAATCATTGCACTTTGCCGGCATTATTTATATGACTAAGACTTAGATAAGATACCTAGTTCAAATTTTAGAAGGGATGCCCAAACATGGACCTAAAAAAAATTATAGAAAAAAACTGACATGCCAGGCGAGTAAGGATGGACACCATTAATGGTTACTGGTTATACGAATGGAAAACCAAAAGATATTCAGTGTTGAAAAGACCCTATGATGTCGCATCCAAGCCAGGACGGAAAAAGGAGATTTTGTGAACAACTTAGTTACGACAATAGAGAGCCAGGGTAAAACCTTGCAATAAACAGGGGACTGAAAAGAATGTAATGTGGAGAGTTTCCAACTTCTAAACGAATTACCAAGACGTGAAACTAATATGTTAATATCGTTACATTGTACAAGTTGATCGTTTAAATAATACAACACTTCGGCACTATAGTATATTATTGTCATTATTTTATAATTTTCTCCTTGTATTTTCACCCAACATTAATAATTATTGTATCGTACCAGGGAAATACTCTTGCCATACATATTGTTTTATAGTGACAAGAAATTAAAACATATTATGGTGGCTGGTTTAGTTAAGCAGTTCCATAGGTACTAAGTAGGTAGGTATCATTATTTGCACAGGATAGCTACGGTTGGTGAAATAATGACTGCGATAATTTTCAAGTTGACACTTTGGCACAGATTGTATTTGCTCCAACTAAGTTAAACACAGATAGCACCAGAGAGCAATCAACACTTACCATTCTATATTATTTTCTTGTGGTAGGTAGTTGAATGATAAGCAAGTCCTATAGTAGCTTGTTTGGTGTTTACGTTGATAAGATGTGTCGAAATTTCTGGCTCGTGCTAATAAAGGTATTAAGGTAGCTCCTATGTATGCACCACAAATAATAGTGGTTCTGATAAAATAAGTATTGAATGGCAACTGTCACCACATTAAACATGTTGGTACGAATCGATATAACAAAAGTTATCTTGAATAAGCGTTAGTCCTCGTCGGCTGAGGAATGTTTGGTGGTGAATTTCTGTAGTTAAGAAACAGCATAGGGCTGGACTGATCTAGATTTTTCAGCGACAAAAACACACAATGTTAAGAGAATAGGAAAGATGTTCTCTAGATTTGTTGATCTTGTGCGAGTTCACGCTCTCGCTCGAAGGTTCTATATTTCCACATTTTCTCTCTTAGATATAGAGGAAGCATTTACAAAGCTTTTTCTTAATCATAATAAAATAAGCATTTCAAGTTCAGCATTATCCAAATATGTCTAACATAGTGCAATTGACGAGCAGCAAAAAGTAATTTATTGTTTGATTTTATTATAAAGTTTCTTAAAGTTTCCCAATTTTACTTTGCCACTTTTAGAACTGCGTTAGAATTTGTCATTTTCATCCCACAGTAGCAGTTGTTTGTATAAACCTCTTAAAAAGTAGGTACCTATCACGACATATTTTTTCATCGAAATAATATTTCCCACGAACACTTGTTTTTGTTAATTGCCATAGCAACTATCGACTTGGAGACGAATAATATGAGAGAAATTTTTCATGGGGTTATAGGGTAAGCCTGTTAGTGTTTCAACAAAAATACCTACCAACTAACGGACGAACACATCAATAGGTAATTATAATAAGATTTTCAACCACCATAACATTTTCCAAAGGTATGGGGGTGCATGCATAAAAATCTATTTTCTGGTGACTAATCTACAAAAAATGGAGTTTATAAACTCAGTTCAGAAAAATTTGAAGTAAGTATAAAACGAAATGTAGGTACTTGCCATTGGAAATGATACTAAAATGAAGATCATATCTGTTTCTTGTGTGTTGGGAAGGAAAATAGATACAAGCAAAGAATGCAAGTACATACTAGTTGCCATATTAGGCCAACAACAGATGTTGCGGTGAATAAATAAGACTCTATGTAGACTTTATTGTATGTCACAAATAATAATTTTACCGAGTAAGTGCGCCTAATCTTTATCACATAATACAAATAAAGACATCCATTGTGCTTTATGCGTATTTAGAACAATAAAGAAATTCACCGAGATACTTACCTACTATATTGGCGGGGCTGCAATAATTTGTAGGCAAATTTTATCTGACAGACTACAAAAACTTGTTTTATGCAATAAATAAATAATGCCGCTGTTTAAACTAGAAATAGTGAAAATGTTTTCTCCTTTTAATTAAAAGTTCAAAGGGAGAAAGGTAAATACTAACTACATATTAAAGCCTTATAAGATTTTAGTCATGTTTACATTAAACTTTTTTTTTGTCTTCTTCAGCCGAGTCTATAACATTTTGGTTTGGATTTTTCATAGCTGGATTTTTAAATATTGAAACAATTATCTGAACCTTTAATGATGGGACTGATCTTAAAAATTAATGCAATTATCGAGAAAAAGTACCAACAGGAGATGAGCCGATGGCCAGGATATGTGCTAAGGAAACCGAATGACATTCGGCCGAGGAGAGCGCTGTTCATCCTCCCATCACATTATCGGAGAGCTTTTGCTGCCTCCCTATGTCATAAGTGTGGTTTTAAAGGAATGAAGATAAATAGATAATAATAATAAAAAAAAGATAGGATAAATAAAGATAGTCACAGGTTTTGCACACTTTCCTGATAACTAAAGGTATTAAGATTGCAGCAAAACAAATTGGTAAGGCCTTTCAATTGTTACCAATTTTATGTGTTTGCATAATCACAGTAGGTACCTACCTATTTTAAATCTCTTTAAGCGACGCACTTGTACGCGTGCGTTTATATCCTGCATTTCCTTTAAACTCCGAACATTTAGCATCGGTAAGTCTAATCTACATAATATTTTAGTCCGTTTATATATATATATTTTTGTAACAGCATCAATCATAGAAAACAAACGTAAAGGTCAGATATTAATATGCCAAAAGCCGCGCAAAATTCCAGAGAGCGTTCTTAAATATATTTAACTACATAAGCTTTGATATATTTAAAGCTATTTAAAAAACTCTTATTTTTTTAGGATCTTCATACTACGTTTTCAAAAAAGACAGATGCCATCTTTTGGAAATAAAATTACTCATGTAAACGTTGAACGGAATCTTGGTATTACTGTATGAAAATCCAATAAAATAATTGGAGATTGATTTGTTATACATATAAATGTTATTCAAATCTTATTATTCTCAATAAATAAAGATTTAATGCAAAATTTTGTAAAAATCATTCCTCCATTTTGAAGTTTGACATATTTTAGAAAATTTATGGCCATAGTTTTTTACAAAGCGTCGTAGCCACTGATAATAGATAAGTATTTATGTAGGTGCCTGATAAAATCATATTCTAATGTAGATAGGTATTAAATAATTTAAAAATAATTGTTGAATCATTTTATATTCCTGGAATATAAATAACGTTTAAATCTTATATTCATCGTTGAAAAAGATTAAATTTAAAATCATCGTTGAAATTGGTATGAACATTCCATAAACAAACTGGTCGGTAAAACAGTAGCCGATAAATTAGATCATAACGTACAGTGAACTTGACAGAATTGTTGAGAGAAAGAAATAAAATTGACAATAATTGAGAATCTTTAAATGGCTTCAGGATTTTAATCAGTTTAATAAAACGTTTGTTTTATCCACATAATAATTTAGAAATATAATATTTGTATTGAAATTAATCACACTCAACAGCGGTATTACATTGTATCTAAATTAGTATGTAAATAAACTCAAAACCACATTAGCTTATTTATTTTATCCTGCATATTATAAAAGTACTGTTAAAAATTTGGACTCATGGTCGTATTGTTGGCGTGAAAATTAATTAAAAAAAATATTCATAGGGTGTCACATACTTAACTTTAAACCAATTGTGTTAAAAGAAGTATTCTTCAAAGACAGCGGCCAATAAGAGGTTTGATTGGAAGCCTTACTTGACGACCCGCAAAGGTTTGTGACAAATCATTCATCCTAGAATAAATATAATATTATTATGATACGACATAAACCTAATGTCATTTCATCTTCCACATAATTTACGTTATGTAATATCATGTACATTAATTAAAGTTATTGTAGGTATATAATACATCTATAACTAGCCAAAATCAACACTCTTTTTATTACAGGTATTTTTTTAAAGTATTTAAATGAATAATATCACAATGAAATCAATATTAACAATTAAGAAATCAAACTAAGGCATACCTAGAACATAAAACTTTTAAAACAAAGTCAATTAAAAACATACAGTCATGGGTTGGGTACATTAGATTTCAAGGTAAATGACACTTAAGAGAAATCATACTTTTATCTACATAATTCACAACAAAATATTTTATGTGCAGTTTGATTAATTTAATATTATAATGTAGGTACCTACTTAGAAAAAAATAAACAGCAGCAATAATATTCCTATATTATAATTTATTCAAACTTCGAACAACAGTTAATTATGTTTTGTTTACATCGTCTATGTGTCAAAATTAATGACAGCTGTGAACCATAGGCTATGATTAAAATGAAATATTTTTGTGAAAGATAATGATTTTTTTTAATGTGTATTTTGTGTAAATAATGTATTCTTTAAATTAATAAAAATACTTACCTCAAATTACTTACGATACACACCATATACACACCTACGTATTTTTTTACAAAACTTTTGTATTAGTTCGAAAACGACTGCAGCACTAAAAAAGAAATATTTTGTTGCGTTGTCTATGAATTTTTTGACACTTCTAATTTTGTTGTCAACTAGAAATTGAAGAACTATTCGAACTATTCTTTTTCTAATGAAAATAATAAAATGTAACCAACTTTCTATTGTCTGGTTATTTTTTAATTATAAATAACGAACATGAATATTAATGAACAATCCACTGGTAAGCATAGTTATTTGTTTCAAAACAATATAATATTAATAATTATATGGCAGTTATAATGTCATTGACTAATTTTTTGTGTAACTATATTTTTACAGGCTCTGGTGGCATTTTCAACAATAAGGACTAATTGGTGAATTTCCAAAACGTAAAAACCTTTATCAAAGTTACCAATTCAACGAGGACAGAATCAAGTCATACTGAAAAATATTAAATGTTTGCCAATTGCCAATTTTGGAATGTAAAAATACAACTATTATGTCATAATCAGTAATAATGAACTGGCTGTCATCCTCTAAAACTTTGCATGGTATAGATAAGTTATGCTGCGACAATACCTACAAGACGATAAACCATTTGTTTGTTTGATAAATAATTAACAATTATTATTTATGACACTAACTATGTCAAGTTTGAAACACAATATTTTGGTTTAGCAAGTCTGAAGCTTTGTGTGCTGACTCTATATGAAATACATTTTTATACAGGTTTTTATTTATTCTTTACTGTAAATTTGTATACATATAGGTACGCATAAAAACTTAACATAACAAAGACATCACAGAATCAACACACTAACCCCGTTTTTCATTTGTATAGGAGATATTTTTTCTATTTTTTATCTGTTAGATCTTACAATGACATATTGTCATATGACTGAAATGAAATAAACTAAATTGTTTTATTCATAACTAGGAGATATCCCTATGAGGGGTTGAATCCTGCAATTGGCATGAAACTTTTCACCATAATTACTCATTTTAAGGTCCAGGATAGCAGATTTATTAGATCTAATGGCGAATTTTGTTAACGTAAAGTGATCACTCTAAGCCAGCATTCGAAATAACGGTAGAAAACGTTCGTCGAAGTGGTTTAAACCATTTTTAAATGGAACATCAGTAATGAATTGTTAGAGTCATTAGTTGTTACATATTAGTCTAAATTTGTGGATGAAATGCCAAAAAAGAAAAAAAAAATATTGGTCTAAATAGAGGATTTCAATCATGGCTCGACGTATATGAATATCTTCGTGTGGTTCTCCTAACTAAAGTTGGTGACCATCACTGCAAACTCTTCATGATTTTGAGCCAGCCTTTTCTCAGAAGACTCTCTTCTGCTCAAACCACTTTTTTCCTTGAATTTTAAGTTGGAAGAGGGAATACTTTTCATCACGGAGTAATGAGTATGTAGCCAAAGTATGGGGGATTATGTCTCTTGACAGTGGTAAGGAGCTCTCTTTTTACTTTTGTATCATTCCCAGGACTCACAGACACCCTATCAACACATGATATGCTCAGCATTCTTCTATATAACCACATCTAGAGAAAATAATCAGTTTAAGTAGAGCTAGATTCTGGTTTAAAACTTGACGTGGACCTTAAATTTGTTATTCAACAGTTGTGTGCATTAAGTTTCAATATTAAGATGTCGACTTTTGATCTTGAGGACAAGGGTTCTATTTCTGAAGGAATCAAAGTTTTTATAGATGCTTTCTTACGTAATACAATACATTGTTTCAGGGACTACACTGATTATATATTACTACTGTAGTATTTATAGGACAAGACAAGTTTCCTTATATTAAATTATACATAAATTCCATAGTAAGAAGCTTAACTTGAACAATCTTAAGAAAATTTATGTCTACTTTTAGTCAATATTTTTAATGAAGATAGATATTTTAATTGTTTCAGCAATTTTTATTATTTAGATTAATTAAGTACCTATAATTGATCAAATTTTTGAAATATAATCTACATACCTAATAATTCAGTAGGTAATGTTTATTTATTTATTTTTTGTATATTGGAGCATAAAACTGTAGGTTCTGCATTGGATTTTAATGTCGTGGATCCTTGCAGGTATATTTTATGGTAGCTCATGCCTACTTTTAGTCAATATTTTTAATGAAGATAGATATTTTAATTGTTTCAGCAATTTTTATTATTTAGATTACTTAAGTACCTACCTATAATTGATCAAATTTTTGAAATATAATCTACATAATAATTCAGTAATGTTTTTATTTATAATAGTATTTTTTTTTATATTTTGGAGCATAAAAGCGTAGGTTCTGCGTTGGATTTTGATCATCGTGGATCCTTGCAGGTATATTTATGGTAATCATAGATACAAATTTTTACAATTTTCAAATATATTTAATGTAATAAAGATTCAAGATTGATTTGAAATAAAAATAAATGTAATTCAAACTTTTCTCTTTTTTATAAACATTAAATGTGTTGAAATTCTTCTCTCTTTTTATGGATTGTGAAAGTGTCATTCTTCTTTTTCTGTGCTTATGTCAGTTATAGAGGTCTGTTAAGCAATGAGAAGCTAGACTAGAACCTGTTTAATTACTTACCGATCAAGCCTGACAATCTGAATTAAAAACGTAAAGCAAGACGGGTATTAGCTAGTAAGTATATATGCGAGTTCACATAGATAGCTGCGTGAGCTCCCAAGCGTATTATGGATCTAGATCTGGTACTGCGACTGGTAATACGAACTATTATGAACATATCCATCTTACTGAGATTTGTGATAATGCTTTGTTTTATGTCCACTGGACATGCTATCTGACTAATAGATTTTATTGATTGCGTTATGTTAATTTTATATCGATTTCATATCAATTCATACTCCGTACTATAACTCTTAGATCTCCGCTTTATACGACTCTGACACGCCGACAGAACACTGCGCTTGTACTATTTACCTCCTCGCGTCGTCTGCATACAGATAGTGGAATGAGCTATTGACTTTTCATCAGCATTAAAATACGGACAAGCAAATAGTAACATTTCAATGTTTAAGCTCTTATCAATGATGTGATGTAATCCAACCTTTGCGAACACAAAAGCCCGTATTAAGTTTTATGTTTTCTTTCCAATCTGTCACGTTTCGTTACAAGATTATTGAAGGTAAAGAATAATCCACCATTTTGTTTCTTTGAAACAAAAGCGCCAATTTGTATTTAAGATATAACCTGTTTACTTTTAGAAGTTGAAATGTTGTGAGAAAATAATTCTACATGAAACTTTTTTCATTTTATACCTACTATATAGTTTTGGTAAGTGAACATAAGAAAATTGATGTATAGGTATGCTGAAAAATGATTTGATCCCCAATATATACCATTTTCCTTTCACAATACATGAACTTTTATCAGGAATAGAACAGAGCTAAAATTCTACAAAAAAAACCAATGTTAAATTTTTATTTGTGTTATTTTACAGACCATGGAAACTGCACGATATCTTGTTGCTTCATGCCCTTAAGTGGGGTCAAAAAGAGGAGAATCAATTGATTGGTTGATTGATTATATTACAGATGGAGAATGTAATACAAATTTACATTCATGTAAGTGTCCTATCTAAATGGTTATAAGATGAACAGTGAAAATACATACCTACAACAACGTAACGAGAAATAATATACTGTTCTCTTTACAGGATTCTTTATACGAGTAGCTTAATATTTGAACTTCATGACAAGACTGGCGAGCTGACTAGGCTTAAGTGTATTCCTATGGTTTTGGTGTGACAATTTTTTGCATGTCTCTAACATAAGAATAAAAATATTATCTCTGAAAAACAAAAATAGTAGGCAGGATTTTGTACTAAAAGCTTTTCTACTTAGCAACAAAGGTGCTCTATGAAAACAATGTCTTCAGTAATGTTAATAACTCTCAAAGTTTTACATTTGTATCTCTGTACTTTGAACAATTTAAAGGTTGCTTTTTGAATTTACGACTTGGCTGCAATAAAACTATAGAGACTTCTCGTCATTAGATGTTTCAGTGCGTGCTGACCATAAAATATGAGAATTATTATACGATGTCTGCTATGGCAGTTGGATATTTTGTCTAATTGCAAAATAGCAAGATGTGCTCATCATAACTTCCAATTCCGAATCAATAAATCCACAGGGAGAGCTGAATGCTAAGCGTCCAATAAAACGAACGGGCATATTATTGAAGAAGAGCATTGCATGTTGAATGACTTGGGTCTTGGGTCCATAGTTGTAAGGAAATGACTAGCCCCACACCATTTTATTATTAATCCATAGAGTAAGTTGGTGGATATGGTGCGACGTACAATGTACTGTACCTGCACTCAAGTAATCTCACTACTTTAGTCGTAGGCGGAAGATAGTCACGTGTCGAGTTATTGCTTCGAGCCTTCGACGTTTAACTCAATTCACAGAGGTGGATCTTTGCGATGTAATCTTCTTGGGAAATTGGCAGATCCGCACACAAACTTTCTAATAACTATCAAATTATTTGAGCCAAACTATTTGTATCCATCGCTGGTTGACCTAATTGCCTATGCCGAAACGTAACAGTTTGATTCAGCCACATCTTAAAAAGCCTTAAATTTTAGACCCGAGATACTTAGGCTGGTAGTCTTCACAATCTTCCATAGTTCTAGATTTGTATCGGATAATTTCATTTTAACTCTTTCCAATCGTTAAAGATTAGCTATACCTATACAAAAAATACATACTTAATCAAGTTATATGTTGAGTAAGCATCTAACTGACATTTCACAATACATAAATGCTACTATCTCATTCTATCAAGCTGAAAATACTGAAAAACGCACAAAATTTATGACATATTATTTAATTTAACCGTGAAACGATTCTCGGAGACGAGATCCCCTGTTATCACAATAAGACTTGTGTCCGAAAACTGAACCAAATAGTTAATAAAATAGACCTTAGGAACATTGTATTTGATTTTAGTTAGACCTGTGGGGCTAGTACGATTTTTATCGAAAGCTACTTTCGAATCGGTCGATGATTTTGTATGGATTTTTTTCGAATTTCTTTCGATCGTTTCGATATTCGATCATCGATAACTTATACGTACTAGTGTACCTACTGTGTGTCTTCCCATGCAGTTTTCATTGTCAAAAGCAACTAGAATCTTAGCTTCAGTGCTGCAACCCAACCCAGGGCTTCCGGTTTCCCCTCGTGGATGTTCTGGATGCCGTGAATTGTCTAGTTTGGCACTTCTCATTGCTCAACCACATCGCTCGTTGTTACCGCAGCTCCACACTCACATGCAGGATTATGCCTTTCCCCCCACATCCAGAGGAAGCAGTTACTGCACCCGTGTTCCGTTCTTACCTAGAACTGCACCCAAACCTTTTGGGAGATCTGGGACCCTATTCTCGAATGTCGCTCTAGAATTTTAATGTATTTCGTACGAGCTCTTAAAGAAAACATACGTAAGTTATAAAAATTATATTAGAAAACCAATCGAGCGACATTCGAGGATAGGGTCCCCTGTACAGGAACCTGTACCTTTGGTTGTGGGGTCTGTGTTAAGATGTTTAATGAGATTGCGTTCTAAGTCCAGTCCTGAATGATATTTCCCTTTATCGGCGAAATAAATGAGATCGTAAGAAATGGTTTAATTAACAGTTGGTAATATGCAATAAACAGCCTGAATGTCTTACTCAGTGTTGTGAATTCTTGATGTTAAAATTAATTGTATAATTTATGTGTTTGCTCAGCGTAAGATACCGGTCACATTCGCGTTGCATTCATATCGTAAATTTTCTTAATAATCCAATAAATGTTCTGCGTGAAATTTAAATAAAATACGGGAACAGTTTTATGCTTTTATATTTTAATACCTTTGTCATAGGGAATTTTTGTTTGCATTCTTGTTTCATTGGTTGTAGATACTTACTTACCTAGTTTGTGTTTATTTTATCGAGGTATTTACAAACTCTCTCAATTTGATGTAAACAAAATATCTCACTAACGTATACGGTACCTACACAAAATGTACGGCCATCAGAAGATTTGGTCATTTGGTACATTTTGGTCTCCTGAACAATATTGCACCGAGCCATATTTTCCTGCTCAAAGTGCAGATCTTAATTAATGGCAAATTGATTCTTCCCTTTTCATAATCCAAGCATAAAATTATCAATTTATTTAATAAACCATTTTCATTAAGTCATTCAGCGATGTTCAGAGGAGGAATGCTCATCAAATAAAAATTTGGTACATAATGTATTAGGTGGAGTTTTTTTTTTTTTTTAAGCCCTGCACTCGTTTTCGAGTGATTCGGCAAAGTGGAGTTGAAGATAGGTAAATCTAGATAAGTTTTCATAAATTTTATACGATCCTTTATTATTATTTTTTGGGTTATATGTGTTACATTTCTGTGCTATTTTTTAATGCGTTTTATATAATTTATTCACTCTTTACTGTATATTGAAAGTATAATAAACAACACCCAAGATTTGACATACCAAAGACATCACAGAATCAACATACAGAGGGCGAGCTTACCACAACGAAGTTGCGGTCTCTAACAACTAACCTAATATTTTAAAGGTATCCGAAATTATTAAGTTACTTAGCTTTCTTTTGACTAAATTTTCTTACTTATCGAAATAGACAGATTATTTTTACACAACACGAGGTCAGACGGTGGTACTTACCAAACAATACCTATATTTTATATTAGGTACATCAGACAACTATCAGTCATGTAAAATTGGCCATATTTGGCATAGAATTGTACGTTTGATAAAAAAGGATATACATTAAAGTGAGTCCTTCTCCATACAACCTGTACACTTCTGGTAAAATCCTGAACATAGTGTCGAGGTGGCAGATAGGTAGCTTGCATGAATTATAATATGACGTGGAGGGAGAGCTACATTGTGTCGTTCTGGAGCACGGAGCAGCGATGTTAGCAAATAGGTTTTCGTGATAGGGTAATAAGGCCGTGGTAAGTGCTTCGAGGTTCATAAATAACCCGGACTCTGTGTGAATCTGTCCACGAGGGCTGTGCCTGCTCTAATTTATTGAGAGAACGATTCCCTTATTGCAACTGGTCGCATCTTTATGCCAAATGATATATTGCCCCGTACAATGAACATATTGCAGAAATGTGACTCGGCTTGGCTCGGCTCGAAGGAACGACTTTGCTGTTGGCGCAACACGATTTGTATTGAAACTTACCGACTCTTGAAGACAGCCAATTTTATTATTCAAACCAAATACCTGCACTCACGGACTTTTCAAACAAAGCCTCGTCCATACGTTTTGAAATTTGTTTACCTTCCATCTTATATTTCAACCTGTCTCGTTGATCTGACAAATTGTTACTATTAACTATAAGTTTACGTACACGTATTGACGAATTGCCAATGGGACCATTTACAACCTATTGACATTGAATCCCATCTTGTTAATTGCTGATACCTACTATATTATTTATCGTATGGTCTTATATTGACGGTTATTCTGAAATGAAAAACAGACGATTGAGTTGGGTCGTATCCAATTTTTATTGAGACTTTTGACATTTTGCTATTCTGAAAATGTTTTATCCAATACATTTTTTTTTTGAATTTGAATGAATCTGTGCTCACTCGAAGTGAACACAAATACACTTTTTGACATCTTTCACAGTAAGCAAATGCTTGTGTCGTGAAAGCGGAAGTGGTCGACACGGCCGGGATTCGAACCCACGATCTCCGCACGAAACAGTGCGAAAGCCGCCGTCGTAACCGCTGGTCTATCAACCACCTCAAAATACATTAGATGCGTAACTACTGGCAACCGATTATTATAACTCAACTCAACCTTGCGTTGAGATGGAACGTGAATTTCAGAATAGCCGTCAATATGTATGTCACATTATTTAATGTAAGTTGATACGTAATATTTTTGCAAATAAGTAATTATCTATACATAAAAACAGCAATCAAAATATTTAATATACCTATATCACCTATATTGGATTGTCAAATCAGTAAAATAAATAATATAAAAAGCTAAAATAAACAAAAAAATATGGTTAATTCAAACAGTTAAAAACAAACAACGAAATGTAGGTTTGTCGGTATGTAGGTATATTGGAATTGTGTCTCCTTGTCAAAAATTAAATGGCTGTGGTTCAAGTATTCAATCCCCCTTTAGTTGAGATGGACGAAGTAGGGAAAGTCGCCATCTTAGTTTTTTCTTCTTCTTTTTTTGGCATTTAATCCACAAGTGGGATGGTTTGGCCATGCCATCTTAGTTTCTGGTACTGCAATCGCACCGTCTGTTTTTCCTTATACTGTAAATTTTAATAATGATATAGGTAGGTACCAACTGTAGTTTTGTATGTACCTAAATTGTAAAATATTTTTAAATGAATCCGAGTGCCTCTGCTATTTACACGATTTTCCAGTACTTCCAGTGCGCGTCTAAATAATTATATTGTATTTAAATGTTAAAAAAGTCACTTCGATGTAGGTAACGTATCGTTTAGGGAGGGGCCGAAAAACATTACAGCGCGTTACATGAAATGGGGATAGAGGGTTAAAATTTTCAAATTCTTTTTGAACGACCCCTAGGATGAGGAAGATTCACAAATAACTGCATCGTAGTGGTTGAATGCATTAAAAAACTATCTATGATTCTTGACATCAGGAACTATGGAGGTAGGTATATACGAAATACCATGAAAGCAAAAGTGTAGAAACATATTCGCTGGTATATTATGTCAGTTCACGTGAGTAGTATCTATACGTGTCAAAGAATTTGTAATAACTATGAATGTACTCATAGTACCAACACAACAATATAGCACTTGATCGACATGTGCTGATTCTAAGAGCGATCTTTGGTTGCATAATATGATTAAGTATGTGTGAAGTATCTAATGTGCTCAATTTTTTATTGTTTTGATCATGGTCATAAATATGAACATATAAAAAAAATCATTGTTCATGTAGGTACCTACCTACGTACGAGGGTCGGAGTTAAACCATTCTTCACCTATCCACAACCTCGCAGCATACTCAATAATAATTAATATGGGTCAAACATTTCAAATCCTTATTCTTGAGGGTGTACTATCTTTTCTTGGAAAAATTAAAACAATATTTTTCGATAAGGAGTCTTGTATAGTTTTTTCACGAGATATACTTACCTATTCGCAGACTAGCACCGTCTCAATAATCAAATGTCTCAAAATTTAGTCTCCGAAAACAGCAGCCCTATTCACGAAAAAGTTTGAATCGAACTTCGAACTAAACTTAGACTTAAACTTTTCTAAATATCTAGTCATATAAGTAGTCTGTGATCTGTCAGATTTACTACCTGTCAGATTTACTCCGACTTTTCCAACTTATTGAGCTGTCAAAAATTCTGTCTGTTAGATATGTACATTTCGCCTATCTAAATTTCTTTTTCAGCCTTTATAATTGATTTATTCCGTATTTACAAGCCACATATGCGTGTTTATTTGTAATAATATTATTTTAATATGAATAAAGTTGGAAAAGTCGGAGTAAATCTGACAGGTAGTAAATCTGACAGATCACAGACTACTTATATGACTAGATATTTAGAAAAGTTTTCAGGAAAGTTTAAGTCTAAGTTTAGTTCGAAGTTCGATTCAAACTTTTTCGTGAATAGGGTTGCAGGTTCATTTCTGAACGATAAATTTTGTGATAGTTTTTTTTAAACAAGATTCTTCATTTTAATTTGAAATGGACTATCATCAAGCACCTTCTGCCCAAAATGTTGAAAACATTATACCTATACTGCGTTCTTTATTGAAGGAATTATAACACGATTCACGATATTAGTCAATTACAAAAAGTGGGTAGATACCTACTTTTGTTACTAAAGATGTAATTAGTCGCCCTGTAGTTAAAAGGATGATTAAATCATGACGTAGGTACATATATTGTTCTCTCCTTGATATAAATCAAATTATTTGTGAATAAAATAATTAAATACCTCCTAATTGGTGTGGAAATTTAGTGGTTCAGCTGCTATCATAGAGAAGGTCGTAGATTCGATTCTCAGCGCTGACCACATTAAGTATGTAGGTAAGTGCTCTTTTACAACACAAATTTCATTATCTGTGAAAGTTATCAAAAATGTATTTAGTGTTCACATTGGGCGAACCCAGATTCGTTAATTCAAAAAATAAAAAATGTATAATGTATAAGGGGAAGATCTTTGACTCCGTAAACGAACACATGACTTCCAGTAGGTATGTGGTGTGAATGTCGAGTTCTCATCACTAACAAATAATCTTCAATAACTTAAAAAATAAACTATTTTTTATAGAAAAAACAACAACTAATGACTCTAAAAATTCATTACTAATGTTCGATTTTTAAATGAAACAAACCACTACGGGCTTACGACCGTCTTCTACTGTTATTTCGAAGGCTGGCTTAGTGTGATCACTTTACGTTAACAACGTTCGCCATTAGGTGGTAATGTTTGTCTCCGAAACTCCAAATCATGAGAATTCTCAACATGTTCAACATGTCGAAAAATCTCATGTATGCAACAAGTAGAAAATTTATTATTTTTTCTATATTTTTTGGACTTACGATAAAACAGTTTCCTAACATTTTTAATTTTTCCAAAACATAAAAATGTTAAAAAATAAATTTCAACAAAAAATCTCGTCATTATTGACGGGGGTCTGATACATATAATCAATACCAAATTGAAAGCTTTAAACAATGTAACTCAGTTATGTTGAGGTGCGCTATATGAAAACAATACGATCTGTTTGAACAATCATAATGATATGAAGTGATGATGAAATTAATACTAAGAGGTAGGTACCTAGCATGATTGTATTGTATTGTTATATGGCTATTGTTGCTGAACTGCCTGTAGAGAAACGGTAGTCTTTATTCGGAGGCTTTTGCCGCGTGGAACTCCTATCCAATTCCTACTGAACTGTCGATTCCATCTAACTTATGTTTCATATTTTTAAGCTCCAGTAGCATACGCTATTCTTACTAACAGGGTTACAAATCTAGTAAAATAATATTTCAAATTTATTTTAGAAATGTAAATATGATTGTGCCTGGTTTTAGGATGTCAGAAACCGGATGGATTGCTGAATGAACCTTTAAGAATCACCAAAGAGATGGAGGAAGAGCTGAGAATTGACCTCACAGAATGCTAACTCCACGTCTTAAATACCTAAGTCAAAAATCTTAAATTAAGAAGAAGGAAACGAATTTTGAATAGATGAATTGATTAAATAAGGAATAGTGACCCAAAACATTATTTAAAAGACTCTTGATTGAGATTTGCTAGTATGTGAAAGAAGTTGGCAGCTTGATGGTATGTTGGTCACATAACTAAAGGAATGACAATAAAAGGCCATGGAATCATTATTAATTTTTTTTAATGTTTTTTTTTTAGGAACACCACCATGTTCGCCAAAGTCTTAATTTTTTAGACATTTTGTTCAAAATATGGTGCAACCCATGCATTATTGAGTAGGTACATATTATGCAAAATGTTAGAATACACCTAAGGTCAAAGCAATAACTTCATTTTTTCCCTGTCATTTTTTTTATTTTATTAAATCAATAAAGGACCCCGTTTCTAAAGCGTAAAGACGCTTGTGTGAAACGGGTATTATTATCATGTTCATTATTCTTATCTCTCATCCATGCTCTACATCCTTTTTCCTCAGTTTAGCCTACATAATATACAAAAAGTTTTATTTAAAATAATTACCTATTCAACATGGGATTTCACAAAGTTTCCGCCAAAAACATTAATAATACATAATATACCCTCTTTTGCCTATGTTTTTCAGTTGTTTGGCTATTTCTGCTCACCTAGTCGCTATTAATGTTTGCGCAATTTACTTTGCTGAAAAAAATGAAGAATAAATTGATTATATTTAGTTTTAATTTATCAACGTTTTTTAGCCCTGCCTCGAGATAAATCAAATAAAGAGATTTATATTAGTGGCATGTACCTGAACCTATACTGTCTACTATACCTAGATATACCTACTACTATCCATGCACGAAGTAGGTACTGCAGCATGTCACAGTTAAGACTCTAAAATATAGAGAGAATAGACAAGCATTATTCTAGGTAGGCACTGTTCTGCACACGTAACAATGGACCAGTTGATAGGAACTCCGATATAGGTAGGTCCCTAGCCATACAACACAGATATTATAAGAATACTCTCTATGGACGTGATTTGACCTCTCCAGTTTGAAGTCGTGATGTCAAGAAGTGGTCCATCAAAAATATAACAATAATAATATGAATATTATACGAATTTGAAACCGTAATGTCTAATGCGGAATACAAGTGATTGTATAAATTATTTATCTTTGGTTCCGCTTCTCTCGCGGCATGGACCGACCCAGTGTGTTGTTAAGAAAACAACATCTAGCGTTTAATTTTATTTATTATCTATGCTTTACGTAATGTGCTCGTGTGGGGGCAACTTATCTATGGAAATTTGATGGTTATTACCTCTTAACAAACAATACACTAAGATTTCAACTATACAAATAGGTATAGATACCTACTAAACCTGATTAAGTATAGGTACGATTTATATCAGGTACTTTCTCATTTCTTCAAGAACTAGGTTGGTTTTCTCATGAGGTGAAATATGAAATTCGAATCTATTACCAATTAGGTGTAAGGAAAATTTTCTGTTATAAGTTTTGGTTGAGTGAGTTGTTAGTTTGTTTAACGGTTCAGTCATGAAAACGATTGGACATTAATGTGAAAAAAAAAAAAAAATACCTACCTGAGAAGTATCATTTTTAGAGAGGGAAGGAATCGAAAATAAAGAAGTTGCACTAAATTTGAAGAAATTGCATTAAATTTAAAGAGATTGCACTCGAGTTATGCACAGAAACAGCGTTATATATTTTTTAATATGCTATTTACCTTCTTACATAATTACACATTTCCGGTGTAGGTAGGTACATAAATAATAGTCTTAAAATTTCACATAGATCCATGCACATTGCACATATCGATATTACAAACACTATACCTCCACAGCTTCCTAGCAACTTTTCCAAGCTCTCCACAGACGCTTTCCCTAAAATATCCCTAAAGAACCATCTGCTTGTAACACATATACCATTATTAATCATTGTTTATCTTTGGACGATTTCGTTTCTGAAAAAAATGTGTATTAGTTTGCCTTAAAAACGCACTTAGATTTCCCAAAAAAATGACAAGAGGTTTGTTCAATAATCTATACAGGAGTTTTTCAAGTAGGTACGTTAGTCAACACAAGTACGAAGTCTCATGCGAGTGTTTTGAAAATTGACGTTAATCATTTTGAACTGGTTGGTAGCCTAGTGATTACGACTCCGACTTTTGTAATGTTTCGTGCGGAGGTCGTGGGTTCGATCCCAGGTGCCGACCTCTTTCACGACAAAATTAGACGCTTTAAATAGCTTACTGTGAACAAGACAGAAATTGTGTTTGTGTTCACTTTGAGTGATCACATATTCATTTTAAAAAAAATATCAATGCAACTAAAAGTTTTCAACATAAAATTGTTGAAAAAATATTAAACTACGGCATATAACTTCTCTTTATGTCGTGTAAGAAAGAAGGTGAGTATGCATGTATGTACATGAACAGGCTAAACATACTTGCTTCGTGTAGTAATGAAGATATTACAATCATATTATCATTTGGTTTGAATGTAACATTAAGAGAAATACGACATTGCATCGGGTGTAGGAACTGTGCGTTATAAATATTATCACTACGATCTTCTCATATTTTATTACGATGTCCGCGACATTTAATTACTTGTTGCTGCTCAGTATAAATCTCTCGCACCTTCCCACCGTCCTCGGCGTAACTACCAATGCTGCGGGATTTTATTTTATTTAATCAATACATTACATACTTACACCGACTACATACATTCTGTTCACTTCGTAATATAGTAATTGAGTTACGCGCTGCTGTGTTGACCAGAGGTAAACTGACGCATCCGCTAAATTTTGATTCTCTTACAAATCCAATATAAAAAAAATACACCAATTCAAAGCGATCAGTTTTGGAATAAAAGGGGTCTGTAATTTGTTCGTTTTTTTTTTCATATAAAAAAAATGTTGGTTGTGTTTTGTAATAAAATCCAATTCCTCCCCTGTGTATTGAATAAATCATGAAATTGTCGTGTTAGATATTAAAATGATAGTGGTGTCTATTGAGAGCGCTGGTACACTTGCTTCATGGAGCTTTTTCCTTTTACATGAAAATCACATCGCAGATCCCGTACAAATGGGTAGCGACACGCTACTACACACGGCCAACAGCACGGCGATTGATCACAAAATCAGCAGGAACACCATTAAGTGAAGGAATGCATGGATAAACGGCAGGACTGCAGATGATTATCGCTAACTTATATTAATACCCGGCAGTGCCTCTCTTTATTACTCCCATACGGAGGCACTGCCTAGGTTATTTATTAGATTACTCCTGCAACGTTCAATGAGTTATTTATTCGAATTACCTCTCCTGATTTATTCGTCAAGCGGTAGCTTCGGTTCTGATCGCCTGATTCTGATAGCCTATGTTCATCAGTTCTATAACAAATACAACATTACATTAAAATTTATCAGATACGGTTTGTTTTAAAATAGTAAAAACAATAATCATACATACATCATACACATTTTTATTCACCGTAAAGCCCGCCTTTCACGATCACCCCATCCGTCCAAATAGAACGATGTCACTCCAAAATATGAACGTGAGTGGGAAAAACCAAATGAATGATGTGGAGTGATAGGATGAGTAGGATGTCCATCAGTCCAAAATTCAATCATCAATCCAACGGCTCGTCAACGAGGAAACTCGAGTGCTATATGCTTGACTGGACGTAGTACAAGTCATCACATTACTTGATCGTCAGTTTTAAAACATTGTCCAAATACTCCAAGTTCGTCTCATTTTTTTATAATCCTACCACCTGGATTAATTTGATAATAGCAAAATGCAATATTCGTTATAATGATTGAAAAAAAAAACTCAAATTTCAAATCTGTCACAATTGATGAAATCCATTTGGAGTGGCTGCCGTGAATGGGGGACTTAAGATTTCACGCAATTATAAGAAAATCGATTGGTTTTATCAATAATATTATTATCCATAGAAATTGCTGTAACTAGAAATCCGGACAAAGGTAATTAAATACCCCTTTTTAAAGAAAATTTTGATGAGGATGAGAATCATGATGGACAGAGACACAAACGGGGATTGCTCTGGGTAGTGAGTAGGTAACTTTTGCTATAGCACGACTAACCACACATCAATCTAACTACTCATAACCACGGCTTAACTACATAATAACCACACTGAAACGCACAACTAACTACATTTGTAACGTTACGTACTCGCGCTAACTACACTAGGAAGTAGTTAGTCGTGCTATAGCCCTTACGTACTCACCCCCCTGGATCAAATATGAAACGAGGACAACATTATTTACGTATCTAGTAATGGAAGAGGATGGAGGAACGCCTGGATTGGAAAAAAAAACCGTGGTTACCAAAATGCTCAGGATCGAGGGAACAAACGAAGAGGAAGAATAAAGATAGCGTTTATTAGATAGGTACTCTGGCCACTTTTCTTTCCAATACGTTTCTTCTTCCTCTACTGAAACTTTTAAACCACAAAGTTGATACATACATTTCCTTATTAGCCAACTTCTCATGTCTTGTCCTACCCTCCTTTCCCTTCCTTTCCAGTAATAAATAACGAGTGGATAGATTGCAGGTCGGCTAACCCAATGATTTAGGTATCGGTGGAGTTAATTCGGATGTATTATTGGTGGTTCGAGGGCAGGTCGTGCAGAAATATTGATCAATATTCATCACAAGGAAACTTGTCTGTTGCATTCTTCGTGGCGCCGCTTACTTTTTGTCACGATCTTAACTTAAAGACATCAACAAATCACAGAGAGAGAGACACAGAGAACCTAATCGTATACTTTTAATTAGATTTTTATCATAATCGATTGTAAACAGCTGCCTCGGGGAACCAGAACAAACTGTACTTATTTTATAACTAACTTAATAATTTCTCATACTTAATTTTTAATAACGGGTTCATTAATAATTAGCCGCCCTGCTCCTTATAACGTTATTGAGAAATTCACCGCTTTATCACCGGCTTTCTCTTTGTATTTTTGGCATTTCTTCATCTTGACAAATAAGCCATCATCAGTTATATTAATATTGTATAATAAATAGACTTTCTCCAAAATATCTAGACTGCTCTATTGATAACCAACAATATTGGTAAGATCAGCACTAGGTACAGTCGTCCATCCTATAGCCGATGACGCAAGGGGCAAGATCGTTCTACAAACTGATGTACGGAAACATAGAACGTGTTGGTCTACAATGCGGCGCAACACAATATAACTAATTTATAATGTTAGATAATTTACTTCTATACAAGTCCGATATGACCATAACGAGGTGTCAATAAGGCATACAAATATTGCATCGCACGCTTTGTACATTACTTGCACCGTATGATACCTATTTTATTTATTAATTTTAACACAGTACATGGTGGAGTATTATGAGCGGTGTGGAGTTTATCTAACAGGTGACCTATGGAGGCGAGGAACATACTACATCTTTCACTTTTCCCCCGTACCTGCGAGCACAATATCCGTATTATTAACATCATTTGACGTGTGCTGTATCTAAGCTGGTAGGTGCCCATTATGTTCCTAACACTATGCGAAGAACAATCAACTTCATTGTTTCAATAGGACGACTATGATTTCTCATAAAACACCGCTAAAAATATCAAGAATTCTTCTTTAGTATTCTCCTATGACTGTTTTCCTAATAGAACAAGTAGGAAATTGCAATAAATAAACAAAATTGAAAAGAAAGCCGGACAACTTACAAACACAGAATGTTTTGTAGATGTTTTATTCTGATGCATTGCGAGACGATTTCAGGGACTCTTTTTAAAATTCTAATAATAAAATTAATTTTGAATCATTCAATTTTGATCCATTTTGCGGATCAAAAACAAATAAAATCATCGAAAATTGAACTCTTTTTTGGCATGAATGTGGAAATGTATAGTAAAAAGAATATTTTCAGTAGGTACCACCTTATTCAGAAATCTTAGATCGTAAAATAAGAAAGATCTTTATGGGAAGGCTACTAGTAACCTGAGATGATAATGTACCACATCATCTCGTACGACCGGAAATCGAATGCTGCATAACTGAAACATATTCTATTACTGACGCGACACTTGGATGTTTTCTCATTTTTTCAGATTAGTTTGGATTTTCTAGAATGTTCTTTAACACTGGGTACCTACTCACTTGGTTTGCAGAATTTAATCATGGAACACTAGGTAATAATTATAATTAATGCAAAATATCAATATCTGATAAATTATCTAATGGAAGCGTCTCTGAAGGCTTTGAAGGCAAGGATGACCATATATCATAGGTTTAATTAGAAAATAATGTCCTCAGAGTAAGCCTCTAAGGGACACTGCACCCATCTATAAAGTCAGAATGTGGAATCATGGTCACCTACCTCTATATATTCACGGCACCAAGAGTCGATATCTTATTTAAGTATTCCGATGTCAAGTGAACACCTTATACAGTATGTACGCCGTGTCTAACAGCACCACTTGTACACATCATCATAGTATACTGACTCACGTTATTACAGTTTGAACTCAGCGCCTTATTTCATACAACTTATTTATGTAACTCGGGTTTAAACTGTTGCCAAAAGCAAAATAGGTATTATTTGAATTTTTTAGTTCTAGCTGTCCCTATGGTTATGTGCAAGATATGAACAGGCAGCAAGCGACATTTACGACGTAATCTGGCAAAGCGTTAAATACACGAAATATCTCTGGAAGATGATCTAGCTGGGGCGATCTATTTGGAGTCTGGAGGTGTAAACAGTAACTGAGAGCGCAGTTTTGAGCAATGTAGTACTGTTAGACTCTAGTCAGAAAAAAACACTATAATATTATACCTTTTTATTTTCGAAAACCACGCGAATACTGCTCAAACGTTCACCTATGGATTGGTGCTTGAGATTTGTTGTTTGAAACGGGCGAAAACACACAACCCTATACAGGTACCGCGACAATACTGATGTTGTCAATTTTATATAGAAAAAAACTTTAGAAATCTACAGCCATCATTTAGCGTCGAATCGTAATTGCGTCATATGTGACGGGTGTCCAATTTATTGATGAATCGAAACGAACAACACAGCTATTCCACAATATTTGTAGGTGTAACGTCTTGCTGGGTCAAAAATATTTACGAATATATTTCATTCTAATGAACAGTCAAGAATGTTTAGTATAGTAATCAGCGAACAAAGAAATAACTATTAATAATGTCATTTAATCTGTGGGTCTATCTCTGGTTGCACAGTAGCGCTGTGCCCTGCCGAGCACCATCCTATCTAGATCTGGCCACCTATTTTGGTAGCCGCTATTTAATAGCTTTGATCTTATCAAAATCAATGGCTATTTGTTCAATTTTCTCCATCAATCGACCTGTACACTCACTCTTTGTAGATTCATGATAATACCTTAATAGAAAATTAGCAACATAAAATAGTTCTACATATATCTATTATGGCTAACAAAGTTAAATTCATAGTAGAGGAGTCAAAGGTTTGGATGTTGATACAGCTAAATGTTTAAGATATGAAATAGAAAAGGATCTAATTGTTTATTCACCCCTTATGAAATAATTTACTTATATTCTTAAACATTTTTATTCTCTCTACTAAGACTAATATATTCTTCTAACTTCAGAACATTGGTGCTTTATGTGACCTCAAAAATCTAATGGCCTCCTGAGTTACGATTCAAAGCAAATTGTACGGGATAATTTTCTTGACGGAAACTTCCTTCAGAAAATTGCTGATTACTATAGAACCATTTTGTAGTGATTGCCCTATGCTTCTGATTCATTTAATTTACTTTGAATAGTTCATTATACCGAGAATTTTAAGTACCATATATTAAGTCAGTAAACGAGTTATATATTCGCAAATATATCCAACTTCTTACAAAATTTGGTAACAAATCTACAATCAAAAGTTAAGAAGTTACTATATTGATATTTAAATTATAAAATAATACAGCTTTGGACCCGTCTATCATGTGAAAAATATACTGTAAGAATTTACTACACTTAATGAACTGCTTATACCTACATCATATTTTTTATTTCAAAGCTAATTAAAGATTTCGAAATAGTGGATGTTGTGCAGGTACCGGAGAGGGCCACAAATAATAAAACATAACTTGAAATTATTGAACAGTTTATTGCAGTGTCCAGGGCTCGGGCTTTGCATTCTAGTTCTGCTCCTAAATCCCCGCCGGCCACTCATAATACTAATATTTGATGCATTTTTATAACTCTCAAAACAATTCAAACAACAGTTTACTTTGCTTTGCAGCCAGCACTGACGGTATCTCAACATTACAATGAACTGTTCTTTTTATAGAGGCAATAAAATTAGTCGACACTGAGGTAGTACTACTTAACATTACAACATTAATTAAAAACTGGTTAAACTTTCGATTGTTCTTAATGTATTATTCTATTGAACACTTTATATCATTATACTAATAATTTGTCGGTATTGTTTTGTATGATTGAAAATATGATATTAGGTACTAGATGGCTACTATTATTTGTAGTTGGATCTTTGTTTTCAGCTTTAATTTGCACATCACGTAGGTGTTACTGAAATTATTGGAGATCCCTCGATGTGCTTTTTGCAGTGTGCCGTATAAAGATGCTTAGTATAAGTTATCCAAATGTTGTCGGTTTTATACATTCGTATGAGCCAAGGAGAGAAAAATTATTTTAAAGGTTTTTTTCATGGGCTCATATTGAACATTTTATAGTAAACATGAAAGTTTTGGCTACCAAATTCTATTTCAACTTTTCAATTTCCATTTAAAAACATGGGCCTTTGCCAATCTTTCAATCGATTCTTTTGTAATGCGTATCCAAATAATTTTCCCAGCGATTGCTGTGTAGCCCATCTCTTCGGAGCTATCGGAGCTTTAACATCATCATACAATATCTCACCCTCATGTTTTAACGGTCATTTTCGACACGTGCCATGGTCTCAGTCCCTCTTCTGGTTGAATCCACGAGCCCCATAGTTTCTAATTGCATCTGCAAAAGGGCTGTATGGGTTATTATATCCTAATAAGTCGCCTTTACGACTGCAGTTCTGGACAAACGTACAACGGAATATATCGGATATTATTATATAATTATCAGTCGGAGATCTTATTGTTCGGGTTGGCCTCTGCCATCGCCCCGGGCTGACTTGAGTGTTACGATTATTGTTTGTAATATGAAGTTGCGCAACCCGCATAGGAGTTGGCCTGCCTAGTGCCTAGAATTATTCACTAACTGACTTGTAGAAATGTAACATTCAAGGGTAAACACACTGCCTACTTCTCACTCCCTACAACGCCACACTATGAAAGTACAATGCAAATTATTGTTTTCAATACGCGCCTATTGTTTTTTCAGTTGTAAACTGTTACTTGATAGATTAGTAGATGCTCATATCAATAGATTTCATAATTTTAATACCGCCCTCTACATTAATTACTGATCTGTTACTTAAAATGTTTAAATGTAAATTTTAGTAAATTAACATATTGGCCTCTATTCTAATGTGTTTTGTGAGGTTAAAGTATTAATACATCAATCAAACCATAATAATTAACGAATACAATATAAATACAACCAATTGTATGTCACATTTTCAAATAAGTCATCATAGACATTTAATAAATGACTAAAAAATGTTTTGAAACTATTCAATATTTAATAACAATTATTTTAAGTGGATAGAATTTTATCATCGAACTTGTAAGAAATAGGCAACCTCGATAATGAAAAATAAATATGGACCTCCAAAAGGAAGTTTTTTTCGATTTTGAGAAACACCTGTTTAGATAAATAATATTGATGAGGTTTTCAAAGTTAACAGACATAATATGCTAACAGCTAAAGGCATATAAATATCGATTGGCACTTTCTTTTCTTTTGATAAAGGCATTGTTGTCATTATCTTTGAAGCATTTCTTTTTCTAAATTGATTTTTTGTTGTTTTGAAGGATATTTGAACCAAATGGCCGTGAGGTTGTCGGCTAAGAATAGCACCTCTGCTATTTTTGCTAGTTTTTCGAGCATCCTGTAAGAGGCAGGAAATCGAAAAATTAGATCGGGACCACCTCACGTCCTTAAACCTTAACCGGTCAGAAAAGGCACCATAGGCCTCAGTTGTATTCGAGCGCAATGGAGAGCTCTTGATGCCTCCCTATGCTCCTGAGTGGGGCCTAGGTCTCCCGCATTGCGGGTTGGTTTGGGGGGATCTGCGGCGGGCTTGATTTGTGTGGAGCCGGCTTTTGGATTTGATTGCTTCGATCAGGGTAGAGGGTTGGTTTCGTGCGGGTCGGGTTTGCTGCGGATTTGTCTCCTCCGGGTTGGCTTGCGGTGTGCGGGGAGCCTTAAAGGGAGAATGTATGTATGTATGTATGTATGTATTTTTTTATATTAACCGTAGCGTAGGGTAAACAGATATATTCTCATCAACGTATATTCTAAATCTGTCATGTTCTTTATTGTTCCTTATAAGAACCTACGTCTCATCACCAAAAGAACTAAAATTCTCAAATGCACACTACCTTATAAGATTCGATATCCGTAATTAAACAGGATATATGTGATTTGAGATTATTTATCTTAAAGTATCTAAAATAGGAGAAAGTGGTCGATAAATTGTTTTGGTAAAACAGTCAACAGAGCATTAGAAAGAGATTCATTAATCAATAAACTCACGTAGACTGTAAATTTTATGGTTTCCAATAATATCATTCAAATCCCATGTTTCGGCCCACGTAGCTACGAAATATCTAGCTCCTTATTATAGACGTTTGTGTGTTTATTTGCAAGGAGTGGTGAATAAGCAAACAGTGATATTCTTGATACGTCGTAGAAAATGTAGATACATTAAGAGTAATTTGAGTGCAACATTAAAAGATCGAGAGACGGCGCCATAGGCTTTGACTAGATTTCGAATTTATGACGCATGTCAAAATCTACCTAATTTATGATATTTGGTGGAATGTGTAAAAACAAGATTTATTGAAAATAGCTAAAACGGAAGTCAAAATACATGGGTATTTAATTTGATAATGAACTGAAAAACTAAAGTAATGATATATGAAACCTAGATGGAAATGCTTTTGGTTATTTGGCTTCTGTAACGTCGTCCTAGAATGTCAGAAAAAGTAACATTTCCTACTCCGATGGCTTAACAGCTCATCTCGAGCTTTGACCTCATTTAACCTTGTCTTCCAAATTACTTTACCTTCTGATACAGACCTTCAGAAGATGTGCTGTGTCTCTCTTGACATCTGCTTCCCAACGCAGTCTGGGTCTGCCTAGTCTTCTTTCATCTGAAAGCCCCTCCAGAATTGTTATATTTGGCACCCGTAAAGACCCACCTCTTCCCAACTAAACAGGTTAATCTAGCATATTTATAGATCTCGCTACTCTGATGAGTAGCATGGATTTTAAAAGCACTATTATTTTGTAGTATTCTACGATTCTTTATCATTCTCGTGTAAAACTCGCAAGAAAGCTGAAAAAAAGAAAATTGTCGTGCGTAAAGCGTTCTGAAGGTCGTGGATTCGAATCCCGATGCAGACAATTCCCGCTTTCACTGCACAAGATTTGTTGTATATTAAAGTGTATTTATGATCACTTTGGGATGCCCAAAATTCATTTAAAAAGAAAAAAATAAGGCAATTTTTGAAGAATTATAAAAAAATTGAATTACTGCAAGATCTGTCGGTTGTCTGTACTTATTTTAAAAATAATCTGTGATGAAATTGTATTGAATAAAGAAATCAATATGCACAACTAAATGTTTTGAAAAGATTCTAAGTATAAATCCCTGGTAATAGGTATTACCGTAGGTACCTACTAGAAAACGAAAGTTGTTTTCATTCACATTTTCCAGTCCATTAAGTACTTCCCAAAAGACGTCTAAAGAATTAAACCTTTAAAAAAAGATAGTTGGTATGGATATGGGAGACTTATGTTAGGAAAATAATTATGTTAGTATTCGCATTATAAAGGATATACTCGTATGGTACATTACTAGTAAGACTTGAATGATTCAACCATTGGTTTCGATCCAGTGTTCAGATTATGCACAAACAGCAGATATACAATGTTGAATGGGGGCTCATTTGAATATTTATACTGTATGTATTAATTTGCTAACATAGCCAGTGATTATATTAATCATTTTAATAGGCGCATACTTACTAGGGGACATTAAAAATTCTTTCATAGATATTTCACGATCAATGAACGCTTCTAACTACTATACAGTGTCGATTGATTTATGAGTCGATTGGTTTGGAAATATATTAACATCTATCTAACGATTAAATGTCTAAATAGTCGTATAACAACATGTCGAAATATTATTGTATTTTTTTTATAGTAATTAATGGATGTTTTTAATTCATAAATTAATTGGTTGGTCAATGTTACGCAATCTTCACACTTTAGACGCAGTAAATTATGTATAAAGACTTGAATAGTTTGTAATAATATTATTAATTGTTTGAAAAAACGATCAATTAGTTAGAGATAATGATTGTTAAACATTTTATTGATGGAGATGGATGATGACAATGGTTAAGTCATAAAGAAAGAATGCGCAATGATCGAAGTTTTTTGTAATTATTGTTTTAAGATGAGGTTGAAAACCTTGATATTATGACATGTCGTGATGCAGGATGAGATAATTATTATGAGTGGGAAAAATATTTTTCATAATTTAAAAAAAATCGCTTATTGATTGAAGCAGAATTATTATTTTATTGAATAATCAAAAAAAATATATAATGAAATGATTATCGGCGGCAACACTGAAAGGTGGGAGTGGTGGTCCGCGCCGCGGCCGGCGGAAGCAGCGATGGTGGTGGGGGGGCCTCGTGGTCAGATCAAGCACGGAGGCGAGCCTATAATTATCACCATTCTTGTACCATTAAAGAGAGGATACCAAAAGACAGTGTAATGAGAGTACCCCAATGCCCTGAGCAGCAGAAGAGTCCCATGCCATAATTATTCTAATTGCAATTTATATGACGGCCACTGGAGGTCGATAACTTCTTTATTATAACTTAGAAACACTGCATGATAAGATTTTTATTAATTTTTATTCGCTTTTAACACAAAAGCACAATCAAATCAAAATACCTGGTAGCAACCATTACCACCTCTGGTGACCTTGGGGTTGAGCTTTCTATAAGCATCATAAACATGACCAAGTTATGGAAAGCGTCGGCGTTTAGTTTAAGACGAAATGTAAACTGTTTGATTGCTGCATGTTGTCCATTCTCCCGTAAAGTTGTAAGTCCTGGCACCTATCCTAAAAAAAATATTTGCATTTGAAATGAAGTGCCTCGGGAGAACCTTAGGTATAAGATGGTACCACCGCACCGAGAATGACGCTATAGGCCGGCACACCCAGCGCAGGCCTATGGGTAAAAACATGTAGAAAGCCGATTCCGACACGCGCCGACCGGTGCAAAGAATGTTACTATGCATTTGAATGGGGATACCCACAAAAAAGCAGGAACCCGCTTTCCGACATGCCCATTTAAATGCATTGAAACCATAGACTACAATCTATGAGCCGGTCGGCGCGGGTCGGAATCCGCTTTATACGTGTTCTTACCCTATCACTTGTACAAGATGTCCAGCCATGTGACTGGGACATGTTTTAAGTATGTCGAATGACAGTTGGCCGAGGAGAGCGCTGATCTTCCTCCCATCAGGGTCCCGAAGACGTGAAAGACCCTCATATACTATGTTCCGCACCTTCGAAGCAGATCTGAGGGATTCGTACACGGTGTGTGCATAAAATAAAGCCTATTTTCAGACATTTAAAGCTAAGAAGGTAAGTAGGTATGTGTAAAAGATTATCCTAAGCAAATTCGAGAATTATCTACATAAACTGCTTAGAATTTGTTTGCTAGAATACATTGTAGTCAAGTATTTATGTACTAACAAACAATTAAGTAATACCTAATTATTTAGTTCCTTAAACGAGCTTACAATATCCGGTTTTTCATTTACGTTAAGGCGCCAAATGCTCCTATACAAAGTAGGCACCCAAAACACCTTCGTAGACACGGCAGCCTGCGTGTAGATACTGTTCAGATGTTCAATCAAGTTTTCAAATTTGATTTTAATCGCAAATTCTGTCTTGAGCTATGTACTAATAATAATGGGTAAGTTATGGCGGAAAATGGTAGATATTTTTGTTGAATACTTGCAATAGTGACTCATTGCACATTAACTGAACACGGTACATTGTTTATTCAGGTAGGATTTGTGGCATATTAATTCAAAATTATTTGCCAGTCAAAATACCTACTTTATATTGATATCTATATGTCATTGTATATTACTATTTTCTTCAGAAAATTTGTGAACAATGTGAATATTATAATTAGTTTCCTATATTAATATAAATAAGATATTTTTTATTTGAAATATGTTATAACATTCATTTTTAATTGCTTAATTAAAAACGGTACTTTTTCGAATTCTTTACAAAATATTCCTAAACTAACCGTAGGGGTATTTACGAAAGAGTCTTAATACGATCTAGTAGGTAGTGATCGAGACAGAGCTGAGAGGACGTGGTGTGGGTGGAGGTCATAAGCATTGCGCGAAATCGAGCGTAATGGAAAGCTCTTGTTGCCTCCCTATGCTCCTGAGTGGAGTTCAAAGGGAGTTTTGATTTGATTGAGTTATATTTTTAAAATCCTATCCCTTTCAAACACCATTGATTTTATCAAAATATTTTTTGAAATTAACTTCTTGCTTATCTCTAAAATTAAGTCGAAATAATGTTGACTTATTGATTGTTTAAGTTGTTTTGTACGAGTACTTTTTTATAACGTATGTAGTTCTTTTAGGAACCGCCAAGAAATTTGCAACAGATATGCCTAGATAAGGTGAAGTGATTCTATAAAAAGTAAATAATACCCCCTATTCTGATTTTGGTTCAAACTAAAATAAGAACGTTCCGAAATTCGGTACGTCAGAGGTGAGGTGTGTTTAGTCCAAAAATTTCAAAAATAAAAACATTATAAAGTCATTTTTGAACATTTTGGACTTAACACACCTCACCTCTGACGTACCGAATTTTGAAACGTTCTTATTTTAGTTTGAACCAAAAGCAGAATAGGGGGTAATGGTAAAATTGAATGGAGTTGAATGGGCTTATATTTGAATTCGATCGCAACTATATCGTATTGAGACCGTTTAGTGAATATGTACCTGTCTTATGGGTTTGAATTTCAGGCCAAACATAGGTACTTTTTCAGTTTAACTTCAGACCTATCAGGTCAGGTCTTTTTTTTACCTTGAGCTGTACCTATTTGTTGAAGAATATCCACAAAAGTATCTATATTTCGTGATCGATGTGCTGTGCCTATACCATTATCATGGGTGTCTCTATCTTAAATCAGTTCAAGTGTATCAGTGGTCAACTCGTGTGGGGTCTGTCATAGGTTAAATAAATCCATTCCTATTAGACCCGTCTGGCTGGTCAGTACCTGTTTGCGTCACAACAATATGACAAGTTAAATTTCCGAAATGTAAACAAAACAATCGCCATGGAAAACTGACCCAGTTTCTCTCTACAGCCGGCCGCGGAGAAACAAATCATTTTGCTATCAAACTTCGGTCACAGAGGGCAACCATTAATATTATGGACATTAGACACAAAATTCAACTCTTGTACTAACTTAACTTCAATCAAAAATATACATAAATGCAATTTTAATAGCACTATACATACATCAAATAATTATTCAAACTCAAAATTCTCTAACTAATTCAATGATGTAAATTTTTTGCACTTATTTCTAGTTTTGCGTCAAGTCAAATTTTCACAAGCGTCAAATATTGTGCGCAACGATGCCGACAATACCACGCAATATAGCGTTACGCAACGACCCTTGCAAGTTTTCCGATGACTTTATTGATTTACAGCTATCCTCAACCTGTCGGTTTGTCTCTTAATTCATTTGACCCCCATGAAAGACAAAAAATTATTACAGTTCTAATACACATAGTGTGTCATCCGAGTCCATAGATTATGGAAGCCCATCACACTTGGTCGTATAAGAAGACGTATAGTCGATCACCACACACCATCAAGAGATTTCTAATTTACTTATTGTGTTATTGTTATTGATTATTTTATTGTTTTTTTCTATTGTATATTGCATTATATTAGCTATCCTCGATACAGGTTTACACCTAGTGAGGTAGCATTTTCCTTGTTATTTGTATTTTGTAATGTTAATTAGTATAACTTATGTAAGCACAGATGATTGTAAAGATTTCGAGTAAATAAATGTATCCCAGGAAAGATTTACTAAGCGAGCTTCCGGTATAAAGGGCTATAGGTTAGGGAGCGAGCTGAAAATCCAAATACGTGTTTGGCCTAATTCTCCAAGCATTTTTATATGTAAGTAGGTACATCAACTGAGTTGTAGCTCAAAAAATTAGGCAAAATAGAGACAAAAAGAGAGCATCACGTATTTCGTCACCTTTCGTTCCATTTCATAATTTATTGAGAGCCCTTATTGCCTCTATTGCTTCCAAATGGAGATTTAACTAGTTGAGTTTACAAGCTCCATAAACATTATTTGTTCTTATAATATTCCAATGACTCTAAGGGACATTAAATCATATTATTTTACACAGTTCCCTTAGATTAAACAAGTAACAAGTTCTGTTTCAACATGATTCCATAAGCAACGGGTTTCGCGCTAAAACACAACTCAGCACATAATAATAATATGACTGTCGTTGTGTTGTCGCAGTATTGTCTCCAGCACATGTGGATAATAACAATAATCCGATGGTATCTTGCGACGGACTAATAGCGGTGGTGTCACCTAGCGGACGTGGGCCACATCAATCACTGCTAATCTATGATTACACGTAATGTATTGCAACCGCAGATATATTTCACAAGAGCAAGCAATATTTTAGAGCAAACGCCGGTCAACAAACAAATGACGGGCCCTCCTTGCCACGAGGTACTGAGCCTGGCCCTACCAGCGACACACAACACAATACCTGGGATCGCTAGTGAGATTTAAATCTGTCAATGAGTCAGACAAGTTTACAACGTTTCACGCTTGATTAGAATAAACGAGAACAACAAACTAACTTTATGAATGATTTGTTTGAGGAATTTACTAAGAAACTCATTGCAGGTTACATGGGTTTTAAATCTACCTACCTATGCAAATTTATGAGTTTTATATTAGCAGTATTACGTGCCCAACCATGCTTAGAACAAATAAAACGAATAATAAAATTTATTCTGGATCCAAACTATTTTGATTTTTTTGCAAAAATATGAACCATATCACTTGAATACTTAAATTGTTTTAACAATTTTGATTCATCTTGATTATAATCGTAGCTCCATACGCACAGATCGTTTATTTTTAGTCACATTAATAATTTTTTTGACATCAATTTGGTCATTTTTTTGCTTTCTCAATGGGAGATTTTTTGCTTTCCTCTGTCCTTATATAGACAATCAGTGGTGCTAATAGGAAGTTTAATCGAAAGCTAATTGCTCGCTAATAACCGGTTATTAGCGTGCAAAAAATCATTAATCATTCGATCTTTTTGTATGGAAACTTTTCGAAACTCTTTCGATGGTCGTTTCGATATTCGATCATCGAAAACTTCTACTAGTGGTACCTACGTATGACAAGAGGGACTGAAGAACATGCACTCACTGACGCATTAGCTTAGGTCAAAAACGATGAAATTTATGTTAGAAAAATATTTTAAAGAAAATATTATATCGCTGCTATATAAAACTAATTCTTGGACTGTTCTTGCTCCTCTCGTATCAGCCGTAAAACCGATATCTACGCACTCAGTCTGCATCGCGAGATTATCAAAGCGATATGTCTGACCACGTGCCCTTAGATTTACGGCTCTCTGACCACACTGGTTAGGTAGGTACCTGACTTTACATATATACTGAACAATATCATTATGTGCACACAACAAATTATTAGGCATTGTTTCTAACCTTCCTACAAATCACCTATCTGTGCCATAATTCAAATGAACTTATCATATTTCCTGTATATTTCGTATTGTCTTCTTAGTTCAACTGAACAAGTAAACGATTTGTTAGCAGGTCAAATTATCTCACTTTTAATCAGTATGTGTTTCAATCAAACACCCTAATTGATTGATTTTGAAAACAGAAATTCGTTGACAGAGATAGAATACCTATGAAATAGAAGGGTGTGGAAAGTATGTTATGCTGAAGTTATTGTAATATGAGGGAGGCATACAAAAAAGGGAAGAATATGAATTCATACAGACCTCTCCACAATCCATTGCACAGCCAACACCATGAAAGACGAATCCCAGGCTGAACATCAAAGAAATGGATAGAGAACTGGGAGTTCAATGAAAAGAAAAAAATAGAAGTGGGCGGAGACGCCATAATAAGATTATGATGAAAAAAGAAATCCTTAAACTTTTTTATATTTTTCATATAAATTATATTTTTATATGTCCCAATATGGCATACACCTAATTGTACCATTGAAACAAACCTATGTAATTAACTTAATTCCTTGAGAACATTCTGGGAATATGAACAGGTTCCTATTATGAATATTAAACACTTGACTACATACGAATATTCTTTATAGATTTTTTAACGATAGATTTCATTTGCGTAACTTTTTGACTTTATTCAGTCTTCATTATTATAACCCTCTTGAAAAATATGTACCTCCGTACCTATTATTCTTTCATCAGGGTGGAATTCAACGCCCAGTTCCCATGCTTTAGGGAACCTGCACTATTGTTTGGATTCAATGACTGGGGTTCGAGAATTTCTCGTCCAGTTGACTTATAACAGGTTCACAGGTCGTAACCAGCCAGACATTGTGCTTTGTTCTTGCGCTTTGATGATTTTACTCACGCCAAATATTAGAGAATTGTGAGCAATTTTTACAAATTATTATACGACAAGGGTAAATTTAACTGACGTTTGATTGCTTCCGCTGATTGGAGGAAGGTATATAATTATTAAAGAAATTTTTATCAAAAAAGAAATAGAGCTGTTTTGTGAGACAACTCTCAAAGGGTCCATTACCTTAGGTCTTGTAGGAAATAGTGCCATAATGGAATGGCATTTCATAAGGTCCACATTCCACGATGTCAATAAGATAAATGATCATAGTAAAAAAAAATAATTATCACTTTTCCGGGACGTCTTGATCAAAAGTTTACGTGGTTATCATGCACATAGGTACTATTCCAATGTTTTTGGGATTATTGGCCCGTATAAAACCGAACGAGTCGTGGCATTCTGAACGTGAACCGATTTGTGGCATTCTCAAAGTCTTCATCTATAAAAAAATATTCTTTTTTACAGTAAAAGAATATTTGAGAACTTTGGTGCAAGTATTTATTTGTGAAAGGTTAAAAAGAAGTGATATAAGACATCATGCAGTTAAAGAATTTAAAATCACGTTTTAACATAAGATTTTTTTTTTCAAATTTGAAAAAGGAATACGTACCAATTTTATAGCCACTAGAACTTTGAACATACCGGTATGTTTAAAATGTGTAAGTACTCCATTGTCTACTGTCAAGCGTCGAAGCCTTATAGGTACTAGAGGTGTACTCTCAATATGTGTATAATTTTATAGGCCTGTATCTATTTGTATAGGCCGCTACGTGCCATAAACACTAAGCTGTTTTTATTTCACGCTGATGCTGTATATAATAATATAGGTACCTATTATAATATTATTATATAAGTAGTTTATAATTAGATTAAGTGTCTATGAGGTCTATCGTAAAATATGCGCGATCAGACCACCTATAAAATATCTATTAAATGCTCACACGTCTCGCGCAGGTACCAAACTCATAAATAAGAGCTTGAACGAAAAATATTATGCCGTAAATTCCGACGAGTTGATCAATTTGTATATATCGAAAATTCTGTGCGACACACAACGATGTGCTCATTCAAAATCCTTGTATAGCCTATAAAAGAGTTCGTGAAAACGCTTTGTGAAATATGTAAAGTCATCCAGAAAATTAGTAGATTCTACGTTTTTTTTTCGAAATCATGGGTATTTTAGTTCTTTTTGGTTTTCTTTGCAGTTCAACATTCTTTCTTTCTTTAGTCATCAGCCCTTTCGAGTCCATTCTTTGATATAGGCCTCACCCTAATACGTCATATTCTGTGGATTTTAAGATTTATTTTTAAAGAAAAGCCGAGCCAATGCAAGGTGAACATAAATACACTTTGCACATCTTTCACACAAAGCAAAGTTGTGTTGTGAAAGTGGATATGGTTGATACCGGGATTCGAACCTGTCGAGACATCATTTACTTATTCTCTTTCAATATATGCTTAGGTACCTACCATTTAATCTTTACTGCAAAATGCATTGCAAATAATTGCTGACCTTAGTAGCCTAATGACAAAGGAGTCGACATCAGATCAAGAGGTCTCGGGTTCAATTCCCGGTCGGATTAGAGACTTTCTAAGTATTTCACTTGCAATTTTATTTGTACTCGAGGCTGGAATCCTGTCTCAAGTTGGATGGGACCAGTTGACTAATAGAGTTTGCTTCAAGCATTGAGTTTCGCCGAATGTACTGACATCTATAACACTTATAATAATAATTACCTAATTAAAAAATGTTACAGAACTCCCCAATCATTTACTAAAAAAAAAGAAGAATATTGAAATTTATTTACCCCGCTTTGATTTAATTTTGATATTTTATGGAAATATTTTGGTAAAGTACCTTGTAAATAATTTGTACCTCGATAAAAAAGGTGTTAAGTATTCCAAAAATAACAAGTAAAAACTAAATTCCTTCCCAATATTTTAAAAAACACATCATAAACATAATCCTTATGGTGCTAAAGAACTATGCCTCCGAGCCTTGAATTTACTCTAAGGAGGTCCGATATTATAAAAAGGATGGTTATTAAAAAAAGAGTATCCGAAATTTGATTTATTATCAATAAACAGCATTAATTTATGAAGCATCCATCACTTTATTATTCAAATGACCGTTTAGGCCGATCAAAGAACACAATGCCCATGGGTTGGTGGGTAAAAATACTCGTATTATTGTATCTTAAAATGTGTACCAAGCATTATCTTTTCTGGTCAACAATTTTGTACCTTTAGAGTGCAGGTAAGTATGGTTTTATTCAACGATTCTTATACTTAAGTATCCAAACAAACACAAATCAACTAATGAATGACCTTATTGAAAATTTTTGATTGATTCAGGCTGGGTTTTGGATAATTTGGAAAACTTGACCGGTCGCTTACCTATTGGATAACTTTAGATTCTTTAAAATTCTTTTTGTGGCTGAAAATCTGTCAGCCTCAGTAATCGGAGTGCCGGACTGTCGGATTCGACTGAAACGGTTTGATGAAGCATCTTCAACCATAAAAGACTGCCTGCCTATAAGGAACTTTAATAAGTAGGTACCCATATTCTAAGTTTTATCGGAAGGAAGTCACGGAAGTAAAGTGAGAAAACGAAATGAAAACATTTATACCTACGTACCTATCGAATGCGAGAATCGCTTTTGAAATATCCTTGTGGAGTCGTTATACACGTTTTCCATACAAAATGTATCGTGTAATACTCACTTTACTTCCGTGACTATTTTCGATAAAACTAAGAATACGGGTACAAGCTAATCTATTCATCTCATAGGTGCAACAGTGCAAATATTTAAGTTTAGGCTCCATAGCATTATATTGAGCGATTTTTTCAATCAGCCCTAGACCGAAGATGTGTATAGTCATTATATTACGACAATTATTACTGAATTTGCATATTTGGAATATATTCACCCAGAATTGATCACTCCATCCCTTTTATCAAATTGAATGACATTGTGTCGCAGCTAAGAAATTTTCTTTTTATCTTTTGTTGGCTATTGGGGTCGGCTCTTCTCGTCCGGAGGTTGTTCACATATTCTACGATGCTAGATGATTTTATTGCACATCATAAAATTTTCCATTCATGCAGCTCTGAAAAGGGCTCAACGTAGTGGCGATTGAAACTTCGACCACAAATCTGAAAAAAAGCTTCTCAGTTTATGCAGTAGGTACCTAGTCCAAAAGTTGTCTCCGTAGACCAACTAGCACGCTACAATGCTATCAATTTTGAATAGAACTGATGTCCGTTAGTTATTGGGCCGCCTTTAGGTAATGAAAACAGGTGTTAGGATATGAAATATCCATTGTTGTACGAATGATTAGTTTTGATTTGATGTTAAATAGTGTTGATATTAGGTACATGTCGGTAATGATGAGTTATGATAAAAACACAATTAGAGTCCTAATGGGGAGGTTCAGGTGCACCTGTCTTATTATTATTGAAATAGATTGTTTGATGTTTGATAATCGAAGATCTCTCTTATCAACCCCAGCTAATAAGGTTCTAATAAATACACCCAGCGGGTAGAATAGTTTAAAAAAACAAGAGGATGAATAGTTGATTTTATAAACAACATAGGTATATGTATTATAGTATGATTTTAATATTAATAGTAGGTACCTGAGGAATTTTTAAGGGAATATATAGAATATTAGTTAATAGTTAGGATTTGTAGATTTGTACTTGCTTAAAGAAAGCGAATTCTTCAAAAAAAAAAAAAAAACTATGATTGGGTTTGAACTGACCGCGTGGAAAATGACTCATTAGTTGATAAACATGCAAGCATCAATAATTTTAAAGCACGGCATCCAACTATTGAAAGCCGGCCAAAATAAGAAAAAAGTAGATTATAAAACGATTCATTAACCCTTCATTACTACTTAGTGTGGGGTCAACACACTTTCGGGTAAAAAGTAGGTACCTAAATTATTTGTTCGTTTTTAGTAACGATCAAGTCACGGGAACGAGAAATCTGATAATTTTCTTCATGCAAGTAATTATTAAGGGTTAATTTTTTTTTTCAGATTGGAACCTCTTGAAAGACGAAAGTGGTCGGTGAATGAAACGGACGAATACAGGATGGTGTTAAATGAAGAGAAAATCTAGACCATGATAGGTATCACGAAATTGTTGAGTTTGAAATCTATGAGATCGTTTTTCAGGATATGGTTTGTTTAGCTTTGACTTCTTAAAACACTCTTATACCTTAGACTGTGATCAAGGCTTACAAAACAAGTTCAAAAATATGTTTTTCTTAATAGCAATAGACAGATCAATAAATTGTAGAAACATTAATTGGCAAATTATGTATGGGGAATCAGGAGTAGCTAAATATCGTTATGCTCTTATCTTTGAAGGTATTTAATATATTTTAATTGGTGAACGTATCTAACATAGAACATAATATAGGTATTTTAATGATTAGATATTATAGGCAACCTATAACGATCATATAAGCCTACACTGATTATGCATTATCTCATACCTTGGAGTGATATACAATGCATGATCTGGGGCAGCAGTTGTACCTACTGGACATTGTAAATGATGAAACCTTTTCGCCTGACAGGGCGCCATAAATTAAAAAAACATTAAAACAGAATAATTATTTTGTCATTGCAAAACAATCAAAGAACAATCGCATTATCGAAAGAGAAACAATTCGTTAGTGTTTTTGAAACAATTATTGGTCGGTGTTCGTTAAGTGAATTGTGTAAGAATGGTCAACGGTAGACTTGTCACGAACCGCCCCTGGTGTGGCATAAACCATGTATGTACATGCACTGTGACAAACTGTGTACTCAAACTTGCTTTTACTATGATATATCACCTCGGAGTAGATACTGTATTGGACTAGTAAGATTGTTTATTCACATTGAATGTGTCACCAGCTGATAGGGGATAAATAAAAGTAAACTTATATCGATGTATTATTATTGCACATGTTTACAGAACAAAGGTGTACAGAGTCGAGTTCAATAAGAACCTTATTGTTTTTATTATCGAGCTTTCTTATTCACCAATAAATGATCAATATCATTTTTGACTTGAATTATTCGACAATCGATTGATGTCTTCGATGTGTTGCAGACGGTTGCTTTGAAACCCCTAGTCAATTTTGAGAGAGTAGAGCGTAACGAATATACTTTTCTGTTTGTGTTTGAAGCTCAAATTGTCCAGTTCTTTGGAAGATTTGAAAAACAAGATGAAGAGAACCTGAAAAAAATGTAGTCTTTGGTGATGTTGAATGTTTAAGAAAACTGTGCTCCCAAATTAAAACCAAAAATTGCACAAGCTAATATAAAAATATATTTCAACATATTGCGGTCGCTTGAATCTCGTATCACAAAATCATCCGATTTTAATTCATGTTGATTGAAAATTTTTTTTTTTTACACCTATTCTGGATTCACGTGCTTAACGATTATATGGGTCATCTTCGCTGTTCATTGATCTAGACTTGTTTGAGACAGAAGCAAGTACGTTATCGATTTGTCAATAAAAATTAGACAAAAATCATTATAGGAATTGGTTAATTAATTTAGTGCGAAATTATCATAACTTATAATAAAAACAAGCCCACTGCTTGTAGAATGCCGTGATAAAAATGTTCGTGGAAATGTATACTGCTTATAAAAAGAATGTACATACCGGTGGTTTAAGAAAAAAGGGAGAATTTGTTACAAATTCGCATAAAAAAACATCAATTTTACATAATTCATTCAAAAATTAATTGTTCTTCATATTAACATGATTCCGAAGACGAAATGAACCTGTCATATTGTATTTTTTCTTTGTTGAGGTCTTTGGGCATTTGATGGAGCGCAATGGAGTGCTCATATTGCCTCTTCAAGCCCTTAAAATAATTACAGCGACAACTATTTATTACAGACAAACGGAAGTAGCAAATGCTATGGCCGACCACCGACTAAAATATCAAGCATAGATACCACAACAGAACTCATAACCTGTTCCATTTAATATGTTCCATTTTCAAATATTCATTCACAATTTGAAAGAATATTCATAGGTATTCAACTGATTTATAAAAAAAAATGTGTTTAAAAACCGGCCCTGTCGCTGCCCAGCACCGCATAGTTCTGTTATGCTTTCATGATTTATCGGCGCGGTGGTCCACTAATTTGACAACGAATTAACATACTCCACATAATATTATGTTCTAAGCGACAAATCACATCCCGAGTAAGAGATAAACCGCTGGATTATAATCGGACTCAAACAAACACGATACACGCATTGTTGTACCGCTGTGCTAAAATGGTGGTCCGAAATAAATCACACTATTTTGCTGCTAGTTCTGGCTACATATTATATATTATTTTAGTATCTAATTAATAGGAATGTAACTTATGAGCGGTGGAACTTGCGTGATCTACATCGTAGACTCTATCATGAACTAGATGACCTGGTAAATTTAGTATCACCCAAAGTAGGTACATCCTAAGCCTATCTACTTTATTTCCACTCACAAGCAAAATATAAAGATCCTCTATTGTGACACATTTTTGACTGGTAGCAACACTTTGTATCTGAAAGCGAAATTGATTTTTTTGTTTTCCTCGCAATTATTCCATATTTTATTACAGTTTAAAGCTACCCTCAACTTATACGAATATTTTAAAACCGAATTTCAATACAAACTCACAATGACCGTTGAAAACAAATATAACTTTCAACGCTGGCTATCTCTCGCTCCGGTAATTGTATAATAAAATATAATGATAGTGTTATAATAAATAATAAGCCATATAGTCGATAAGGTCAGGCACGCGGACAGGAGAGCCAATAAGCGCGTGTTGCCCGGACCTGTTGAAGGGCGTCCGTTTAGTCTTTGATGTTCCCTGCAGAGGTGTCTGTAATCACATAACCATTATACTTATTATAGAACCTTCCTTCAGGTAGGCAGCTTCTTGTTATACGGGTAGTCCAGTTAATTATGACTGCGGCTAATCAAAGGTTTAAAGGCAAACACTGTTTTTTTTTTTATATAACACACTTTTGTTTATAAAATTCCAATTTAAAATAATACTTTCATATTGGATGACGAACAATTCTCAATTCCATAATAAAAAAAGCTTCCTTTTGATTATTCATAGTTTTGTAATTATCAGCCCAACAGTCCACTGCTTCCTTTTCTACCTCATTCCCATCCACCCCTGGATGACGATCTCCTCCATGCTTTCGTCTTATTCTGTTTTGCAATTTAAGCAGCAGGTCACTTCATCTTATATACTGTAGTCGTCACGCACTTTCTTCCCACAAATACCTTCCTTTGTGTTACCGCACAGCTTTCTACACATTGTTTTGTTAGACTGATTATTGCTTCAAATATTATGTTACTACCGGGGCTTTCTAACCCTGCAATGACCGTTGTAATGATTGCAACCGAATTGCAATTATCACAACGTCAGTCAAAGAAGACAAGTCGCTTAAGTATTGTATCTTAATAATGGAGCGAGCATAATGCAAGGCTAAGTTCTTTGGAAATTCTTAATTTAATTAATATTTTTCTCTTTGCAGCCCCATTGAGTGGCAAAGATATGTAAGGTGAACCCTCCACTGCGCCCAATTTTGGCCACAACATGTTCAAATTCCACAGCCCAACTTCGAAGGAATACAGTATGAAAAGGACTAAGAGGATTAAATTGTAAGATAAAAGAGTAATCTGTAATAAAAATTAATGTCAGGTTAGTGCGAACACTTATAACTCTAGTTTGGCCCAACAGATTCTTCCGATGTGTGATTTCTCCGCTCCGTATAACAGAATAACTAATAAAAAAAAAATGAAAAATGGATAAGAAATAATATAAAATATAATATTAAAGTTAGTATGGAACGAATTTCATGCGAAGCAATCTTTAAAAAAATCTAACAACAAAATTATTGTCTTCTGCACCTGCACCCTCTCATTCTCGCATACGTAATTGCCACTCTTACAGCAGCCCATTTCACTTACTCCACCGTTTCGGGCGTTTCAGAAATTTTTCATACAAAGTCAACCAAATTGCCCGCATATAATTATATGCTCGCGTTGATCCCGCCTGAGCTTTGAATACGAATGAAATATGAACGTTTTAGAATTAATATTTTAATATTATTATTTCATTAGGTTAGTTTTGTTTCTGGGGGCGTAGTGCACATCATGCACACATGAAAGGGTCCACAGGACAACGTCTGTCGGGAAAGCTAGTGCTTTAAAAATATAATATGATACGGTTTCATATAAGTATTAATAGTGTATGCTATTGGCAAGCCATCAGAAGCTCCAAGCCTTCACAAACGCTTGGACGCCATTTACACGTTGGCGTGCGCGTCGGTATTTTGATATGCTTCACTTACACGCTTGCCCCAAGCACCAACACCATCACAAGCTCCAAGCCTTCACAAACGCTTGGACGCCATTTACACGTTGGCGTGCGCGTCGGTATTTTGATATGCTTCACTTACACGCTTGCCCCAAGCACCAACACCATCACAAGCTCCAAGCCTTCACAAACGCTTGGACGCCGTTTACACGTTGGCGTGCGCGTCGGTATTTTCATACAATTGCCGCAAATTCCTTTGATCTGTGTCAAACACCGACACTTGTTGCAAGCGTTGGCAAGCTGACACAAGCCAAGGCAAACGCCCGTTTACACGTTGGTGTTTGTGATGGTTTGCCAAACCACGGCAAGCGTGTAAATGCAGCATTATAGTGTATAATAGAAACAAACCAAAACATTATTAAAACAGGGTGTAAAAACACACACCTCTGGTACCCATTATATGTAATCATTGTAATTATACGGGGGAATCCTCGGCATGATTCATCATAATACGAGGGACCGCACCAGGCCTGGTGCCTGTACAAGGTGATTTACTGATTGACCACTTTTAGTAGGTAGGCAGGTGTGTTCACAAAGCGGCACCTCGCCTTTTCATCGATTCTAAGCTTTCACATGTAAGATTATCCACTTATTCATACTCATACTTCTATTTGAAAAAATATATAAAAAATCAATCTATCTCGGACTATAAATGGTAGAAGACTGAAGCATTCTTTGCACGGTTTAGAAACACTTTCTATATTTCAACAGTCTTCACCGTTTCTCTGCTACTGATTATCACGTCGTGAAGTTTTCAAAATATAAATTGTATCTTAGCTAAAAAATGCTGGCAAGCTTCCATTTTACTGTTTAAGAATGGGCAGAATAATTATTGTAGGTAGGTTGACCAAAACTTTGGTTTGATAGCTTAGCAATATGAAAATCTAGACTCCGCCCCGAAAAAATATCTATGCAAGCATAGAACGAGTTTCAATACTTATGATTTTTTACCATGAGATTCCATGTTTTTTTTTGTTGAAGATTTGTTCCAACTTGATAAATCCACAAAAATTACCAAATTCTTACAGAAGGCTTAAAACTTTCGGAAACATTATATGTATAATGTTACGAACTCGAGATTTTGAAAAGTTTGAAAATTATAATATCTTCAGAGATGGCCTACCAATCCAGAAAGCAGATTGTTAAAGAAATGTTTTTCTTAAGATGCTGAATAATTAACATTCCCATTCAAAATAAACGGTCTTAGAAAACATCCAATAAGAATAAAAACATTGCTACTTTTAATCTATTATGATCCGTCATTGAACTTACGGTAAGCTCTGGATGTTGTAACGAGGTAAGGATGCTAAGTACTGGGAATTAGCTACCTTTGGACATGGCTCACGAAGTTGATTCCCCCTTATAATTTATACATCATGCCACGACATAATTTTATTGCGAGCTACCGGATTTATATTGGTAATTGCGGGGTTTCTCTCAGAAAATCAAATAATAACAAGACGGGTGTGCCTGGACGTCCGAGCGTGGAGTAGATGCAGCGATGGGCTGATCAACTTGTAACAAACTTGCGCTGTAATTTTCTTTAGAGTTAAATTTAGTGTAAGCTGTATTCTATTATTTTCTGAAAAAAAAAAAATAACAAGAAAGGTCTGCATGAAGTACAAAAAGGCATTAAAATGAACGGAGACTTCATAAACATCATTGGCGTTACGCAGATGACATTGTAATTCTTGCAAACCACCTTAATAAAATAAAAGTCACAGGAGAAGAGCTAGGCTTGAATGTAAATATATTGTGCCGAAATCAAAAGGATGATCTTTAGTCGAAATTCTCAAAACGTGTCGTTGAAAATAAAGGGTGATATTATTATCCATCAAGTACCTAAGCAAGGAAAAATATTTTGCAATATTTGAAACTAATGCAGTGAGTCTGGATAATAAAGTGCTGTAGAGGTGTAAGATCAGCTTTTAATAAATTTAATAAATCAATGACGATAACCTCAATCTGAAACTGAGGCTACTGAAGGTTCTTGTTTAAAGCAGAACAATGCGTAAATCAGAAATTGCTGCTTATTGTACATTTTCAACTCATCTTCAAAGGCAAAATTGAAGGAAGTAAGGGCGTTTACAGAAGACAGGCATCATGGCTTATGAATATTCAAGATTGAAGGGGTATGAAAGGGGTTGAAGAACTTTTAGACCTCGCGAGAGATAATGAGGCACTTGCTCAAGTGATCTCTGATGCTGGGATGACCAAGCATGGCACAGAAAGAAAGTAAACGAAAGACGATTAAATAAGTAAGGGGACATACATTAAAAAAATTATACCACTGATCATAATTGATTTTTCCCAATGTAAATGTGCTTTGAACGTCATAAGGAAACAATAAAGGTAGATGATATGATCGTGCATTTATTATTATTAGGGTTATACTACCTCCGTATAAAACTGATCATTAAAACTTACACGGCCAATATACAAGGTTTATTTAATGGTTGATATTGCGGACACTTACCTAAGTGTCATTGGCGATTGACTTTATGTTAAATAGTTCTAATATGTTATTTTCAGGATGTATGGCATGAGTCTGAACAGCCTCGATAAGGCTCCGAGCGGCGCTCTCTGTGCGATAACTCACTTAGTGGTGCGCCGTCCCATTACCGTGTCAGCCGTCACTCTATTAATCTGCGTGCCAGAAAATATTCTAATTACAGCTGAATCACTTGTTCCATTCTTCTGTTTGATATTATCAAACCCAACCTGCCTGTCACATACTATTCATCAAATAATGCTTCTAATGAATTGCACTACATTAAAATATCATTCCAACTGTATGAACATTAGGGCTGACCCCGATTGTGAGTGGGGGCTGTGCAGACAGTAAGACACATTGTGCAAGACTGCCATCTCAAAAAGTTCACAGGAATCCTCCAAAACATCCACGAGGCTACTCCGGAGGCGGTGGACTGGCTGATGGCGCTGGAGCCAAGACTGTAGAAGAGGACGGGACGCAGCCCTCTACGGGTCAAGATTATTTCCGGAAAAGCCATACGAAAAGTGAAGATTATCTTCAAACTCAGATATCCTCAGAGATTCTATATGGCCTAGTATAAGTAAGGTCCACATATACAAAACCTGCATCAGACCTATCATAAACTATGGAGTCGAGGTTAGGGCGGACACGGTAAGGACAAAACAGCTACTCTGGAACAACAGAACATAATATTATTTTAAGACATTTAAAACCTAGCCATAACACTCAAACAGTGATAGAACCCCAAATGAGAAAATACGCAAGTCCATTCAAGATGGTGTAAGGTGAGAACGAGAGAGACGTCACTGGAGAGACCAAGTTGGCTGAGTGGGTCCAGAGAAAAAATAGTAACGGAACAACTACTAGAACTAGAGGGACGTAGACCATCGAACAGATGGAGGGAGAACTGATCATCAGCATCCCAAGAACCAGGCAAATTCCAGAAAAAATAAGTTGATCCTAGTTCTAGATAAAGAGGAAGAAGAATAAGGATACCTAACAAATACTAGGGAATCGTTCTAAAAAATAAGATAAATAAATACTCAGTAGGTATTCAGCGTGCATTCTTATAGTGCATTTTTCAGTGAATGCAATTTTGTGTATGTACCTATACATTTTCATGTTATTATTTAACGGCCGGTTTCAATAACCTATCCATAGTAATCAGTTAAACGCTATCCGTCAATTAACCGCAGTTAATATTCTATCCTTATCCGCGTTTCAATAAACAAACAACAGATAGATAGTATTTATGTCAGTTATCATGGAAACTATCCGCGTTTGATCACAGAAATTGTCAATACTTCGTCCATGTCAATTTTCGAAAATATAATACATCAGAGTTTCAATATCAACAATATTATTATATTGTCTATGGACAACGTCAGAGAGACGCAACATTCGCCCACCATTATTTTTCTCGCCTCGTCGTCGTATATTGTATAAGAAAATAATTTATAAAAAATAAATCATTTACGACGGTTTTGGCCGAAACCTGACAAGAAAATCTTTGTTCGACAATATCGACATGAAATTTATCCGTGAATATAACATCCGGGGTTCTTCATCCTCGTCAGAGTCGAAGACTCCGTCTTCAAATAACTCCAAATCGCTCTCGTCACTTGAAAAAGCCATTATTTTCAAAAAAAACTTGTTGCTATACCAAACACTTGCCGTCGAAATCGGGGGATAGGAAAAGCAAACCGCCGAAATCGGGGGTTAGGAAAACCATAGAAAAAACAGTACCTAATCACAAATGTCACAAGCTACTAGAGATAGGTTATTGAAACGCTTTATCGCCGATTTCTATACAAATCATATAATGAAAGATAGATAGAAAGTTTAGATAGAAATTCTGTCTATCCATTGTTTATTGAAACACCAAAGTGTAAAGATAGATATATTTTTAACCATAGATAGGAGATAGATAGGTTATTGAAACCGGCCGTTAGTCTAATATAAATTATTAAATTGTGTTGCATACCTACTACTAGAGAATAATTGACGTGAAAAATGGGCTGAAAAAGTAAACAAATTTTTTTACAGACAAGACGAAGGATCGATCACAGCATGGAGTAATATTATGCTCTGAACATGTAATTTCATTGAAAACACCATTTCCCGTTGAATATTATAAACCCCGCCAAAGCGGTTACATATGACTTCATTACGATGATAAGTGTTAATTAAAAGGGATTGTTTGCACTTGGCCGATAATGTTAAGAGGTTTTTACGATTTGCGAGTTGCCCGCTCTATAGACATCAGATACAGCCATCACAAATCTGTAATTAACATTCTTCCCCAGCCATCTCGGTTCGATTATTCGCTAGATTGTTTAATTAATAGTTCAGTTGATTAATCTTGATCATTAATTACCTCCGACCAAGGTCTGCGCTCTTACTTTGTTGACTGCTAATGTCACTGTTTCACCATCGACTCTTTATAAATCACCCAAACCTTCTTGATCTTTGTCCTAGCGGCCTAAGTTGAAAATATTGCGATGGTTCTTGCGATTTTTGTTTTAAGAGTTCTTGGTTTTAAACCATTACCTTTTTCTTCATTATGATTGTGACTGTCTGTCGTACTGCTTAAAATGTCGTCTCTTCCTCTCTCCATCTCTCCAAGATCTGCACAATTTTCTGTTTGAATGGGCAATCAAAGAATAGGGTGTTTTTTTTTCAGGAATTCTTTTCCTTGAACGATATTCACGTGAAGATTTGTCTTTCTCGAATGAAAAAAACGATTATTATTATTTTTTAGATTTGACTGATTAAAATACGGAGAGTATAGTTTTAAAATCTTTTCGATAATGTAACAGGACTTTTTTTAATAAAAAAATCCTCTTTTCTTTACATCTTTACAAAGCATATAGGTATAACTAGCAGAACTTAATTCCTGAAACTGACTAAACTTTGTCTGAAATTTGTGTTGAAATTTCAAATTAAAAACACGTGATCCAATTTAGTCGAACTCGGTCTGTCGATACTTAGTCTCATCCCTGAAGCAATAAGGTAACTGAGGTTAATACCTACTTATTTGCTTCTAATAAGTACCTACAGAATAATCAAAATATTGAATTGGGAAACAATCTCAAGGGACAGTAAATCGGTCCAATCAGCTGACAATCTTCATGGGACTGGGTTCAAGGCCTCATTTATTTTCAAATACGGCCATATTAATTTATCCTATAATAATAATTGTGTTTTGTATTTTGAATTAAGCTATCACTTGCAACAAGCTGATTTGAACGCAAAGGAATGGGTTTTAAATAAATAAAATATCGGTTTCCTAGCTATATTTTTGTGCATTAAAACACGGCGCATAGATTTAAAATGATATTATGGCATAGTGAATTATATAATTTTATTAAGATCAAAGTTAAAAATATTTAAATAAAGCGCATACTAGGTCCATGTCTAGATAACAGAATATAATAACACAGTGTGCATATTATCTCAGGTGGGTGAGTCCTACCGATTACATTATTCACCTGTAATTACAGCAGGTATCTACATAACTAACAATTTCATTACACACGTTCCTTTAATACAATAAATAGGTAATATGTATCTGGCTCATTACAATTATACCAATGCAATAAAGGATAATAACTACTGACATTTATCGCTATGCACCTGGGAATTATTAGTTGGAGGTTTGTTCGCAGTTGGAGTCAGGTTTGCGGCCCCTGTACCAAGAATCTTACGGGATTTATCCAGATGGTTTAGTAATTATTGTTAGAAATCATAATAAAGAAAAGCTTTTTTTTTTATAAATCGTACTATTGAAAAGTCTCAGAAATCACACAATAGAAAAGTCTCAGAAATCATATTACCAAAAAATATTACATATTATGATGATTGATCAATATAGTTTTACTCTTTATTTGGGGAAGATGTGTGCTAAACCAAATTTTTATAAAAAGAAATTTATAAAAATATAAGAACTTTTTAAAGAAGAAATCACTCCAAATTTTGCAGTCATACATTTTCACAATAATTAATTCAATTTGTTTCCATGCTACTATTCTACTTGTTACAGTTTTCATCGGCATGCGGGCAGTGCGAATTTTCTAGTCAGACAACTTTCTTGAAATCGATTCAGTGCGAGGAATTTTTTAGGATTACTCAAATTAAATCTATGATTAATTATCACCTTGTCTCTAAGAATAATTTATTGCTTCTTTATATCATTGCAGTACCTACCAAAGAGATTATTGAGCGGAGTTCCCCTATCCATATACCTATTTGAAACGATATCGCTGAAGCTTATGATAGTTTGTGAGACACAACCACAATGATCTAATTAAGGATTATAATACGACAGAATAACAGACTAAACGATAAATTAACACCGGCCTCTCATATTTTACCTACTTTATGCGATGGATTGAGTCATTTTAATAATAATAAATTATATTTCCACAATCAAATCGAGAATAAAGTTTTTAGAAAGGTTGTCAAATTATTTAGTAATAATTATTGATCACTGCAGTACCTACTCACACTGTCTACATAATAATTCAGTTATGTATTTATGTTTGTTTTTGTTGGTGAAACATTACGCATTAGCTGCAAACTTTATGTTGGATTTAAATCATTGCTGATCCTTGCAGTTTTAAGTGTAGTAACGTCAGATAGTAATTATTCCATTTTCTCGATTATAATAATTGGATGAATTTCTATAATGATAAGATTTACATACTAAATTTTTAGTAAAGAAATCTTCATCTTTTGAATATAAAATGACTGAAGTTTTATGTGGAATCGTAGTTAGGTATGTGGTTCGAAAATTTTATGTTAGAATTACAACGAAGTGTATGTATCACCTATAGTTATTTATTTATTTAGTAAAAACCCGAGCAAAAAACTGAAAAACACAAAACAAATCGTGAATATATATTTTTCCAGTGTTCCAATAATAGGTGCCTATAGCTATTGTACATAGTGAAGAAGAGAGTAATAAATAAATAACACTCTTCTATACATAGGTGTCAGTATAGCCGGCGGAACTTAATGCTTGAAGGATTCCTCTACCAGTCAACCGGTCCCGTCCAATCTGAGACAGGATTCTACCCCGAGTAGAAATTTCATGTGAAAAAACACATTGAAAATTTCTGACGAACCCGTTCTGTTAATCTGAAATCGGAGCCTTTGCCACTAGTCTACCGAGGTCGGTAATAGTGGCTAAAATTAAACGAAAGTAAGGTACGTTCGCACTAAAACCTTTATTCCATCAAATCCAAACATTGTTATTTCAAATGTTCCGCTTAAGTCAAAATTTGAAAACCATTTTGGTAATTCAAAATTTTTGTACCTATTGAGTCCCCATTACGCTCATGTGGGATGATACAAATTATCGACTAATGAACATTTTTTGTACATTTATCTATAGTATTCATCAACACAATACATAGATAATCAAAAGATTATTTGAAATATTTTTTAAACAATAAATAAATCCAACCGTCTCGTTAAAAAACCGTGATATATTATATTTTAATATTCGAGAGCGTTAAAATTGTTTACGGTAAAAACCATTTTGTTTACAATTAAACGATCTGTACACCTGGGGAACGCCACATGCGCGGGTAGGTTCTCCCAGGTGATACCGAGAGCAGGTCATGCGCACCTGGATCCTAACTAAAAGATTGGGGGTGCCCTGCCTGCGCCAGCCCAGATTCCCCAGCTGAACGCTCAAAATAAACACAGTGATTTGGACCCTGCAGGATTGGGCACGTACGATGCATTTTAATAACCAATTTTATGGCTTCATAAAACAATCTCTTTCTAAAAACATAAGATTCTCGGATTCACTGGCCATAGACCCTGCCTTTTTTTGATTAAAATTTATGTCCCCAAATTTCGACCACATTTTTTATTTCAAACTAGCTTTCCCCACAGACGTTGTCCTGTGTTGAATTCGATTTTGTATATTGATAAATTTATATCGATGCATCTGTTTCAAACCATATGTTTTCCATCGACATTCTGTCAATCGCACCAACTATCAAACAACTAACAGTTCCTCTACTTTACTTTAATTACAATTTTGGAATAAAAATTATATGGATAAAAGTACTAAGAAGGTTACCTACTTAGAGTTTTCTTTAATTTTCTAATTTTCCACTCAATTTTTTTTCTTTCATATGAACCTTCTCCTGATAAATGCCAACACGACAAAAAAAGAATAAGCGAAATCGGTCCAGCCGATTAGGCGTGATGCGATGACCACGCAAAATAGGTCTCCATTTTTATAATATAGATTCTTTATCGTGGGAAATACGTGTAATAAAAAAAAGTTTTCTGCATCAAAGTGTTGAGAAAGGAATCGTTATAATTTGCACCCTTACACTTATTAGTTATTGTTATTGGAAGTAATTTCACATTAAAAGAAATGAGAGGAATTTGTATTGTTTGTTTATTGTTGTATCGATTTCACACGAAATCTCGTGTGACAAATAAATTACTTTTGTATTATTCGAAATTCGCACCAAACTACATACATACTTAACTGCCATTATTTGGATCCATTCATTAGGTACTGGCTGTATAATACTCTCCGCCACAATACTAAAGGGCTGTGTATAAATTAGTGTTTCACAAAAACCCATACACATTGAACCTATAATTTTCAATATCATTACTATTTGCAACTAGAATATTATGCACTTATTTTATTCGACCAATTGTTCCCCTTTCTAAGAGATTGCAGCCTCGATTACACAACAATACAATAAATATTATAACATGTAATAATTGGTGCATAAGTATGTACATAGGTCTTGTTAGAGTCATACCAGTTCCTTCACAAAATGGGTTAGACTTATGTACTGGAGTTCGAAAATACTTATTCCGAAATCTATTTTAAAATAGCCCAGAACATTGACTGATCGACTAACGCCGCCTACCCGAAGTTTAAAACGGACTACACACACATACCCCAATTAATACAGTCCAGAAGTCTCATGTTGAACATATTCAGGATGCGTTTTAGACACGCAAGACTATAAAAAGTCAGTTGTTCGGGTTGGCCTTGTTCAATCCCCCTGATGGGAATGCGAATGGGATAGAGAAACGCTAGATCGTCTATTTTGGGTCCCCACTAAGGACTTATTCTTTCAACATTTATGTATTTTCTTTTCGATAACGTCAGTTTTCCTCTATGTATAGTTTACTCACATTCTCCGAATTCTCCAGATGTTTAATATAAAATCTTGTTCGATTTCATAAATGAAAAGATGCTAATAATATAGGTACCTAATATTTATCTTGTTTATGATCTACCTATTGGTTTTATTTGACACTAGAGGTCCGCCCCAGCTTCGCACGGGTAGATAGATACTTAAAAATAATTTAGTTTTCATACAGGTCCCTAACTTTTTCAAAATATTTTATAGCATAAGTTAATCTGGAATAATTGCATTGCAATGTATCGTGTCACGTCACTTTACCACCGTGACTACTTTGCGCGGTATTTCTACTAAACTTGACATGACACCCCTCAGTCCCCTCCCTGGCTCCCGTACGCACTCAACATCGGATAAGTTGATGATAAGAGACTATGCTTTTTTTTCCAATACTCACATTTTTAAACTCGTGATAACTTTCGAATGGAATGTCCGAATTGAATAATTCAAAAAGTTATACAAACATATTGAAGCAGACTTGAATATGAACTAATTTATTTTAATAAGGAGTAATACCAAGATACCAATAAAGAGCCTTTTCTAAAGGTGACATTTTATTGATTTTTTTAAAATAAAAAAACACTTATTGTGGCATAACTATAATAGTTAGACATATGCTTTCGCGATACTTTTTGTAAATAATGATGTCTTCTACAAAATTGTAGTACATTGTTTTATTCTATCATCATTAGTTTTCACAGCGTTCGCGATAAAAAGAATATTTTAGGTAAATTTTTTACACCTTAGGTTACATTATTGAAGTTTTCGTAGGTTACCCAATTTTTTTTGGAAATTAAATATAGCCTATGTTCACCGCCGATATTGTAGCTTCCCAAAAGTGAAAGAATTTTTCAAATCGGTTCAGTAGTTTTGGAGCCTATTCGATGCAAACAAACAAACAAACAAACAAACAAACAAACAAACAAACAAACAAACAAACAAACAAACAAACAAACAAACAAACAAACAAACAAAAAATCAAATCTTTCCTCTTTATATATTAGTATAGATAATTTGATTAAAATTTGGCTGTATCTTCCTTTTTGTATGGAATGCCAATCAATAATTTAAAAATAAACTCATGTAGTACACACACCGTATTATATTTATCCAAATTTACTTATCAGTAATTAAAATTAGCCATTAGTATATTATTCTACCACCGTTAAAACTGGTGACGATGTCCGTCACAGTATATAGAATCATATTCATGAACGAAACGTACTTCAAGTTGCATCTATAAACGCGATACTATTTTTTTTTAAATTCCTTTAAAGTTAAATAACATTGACTAAAGTAAGTATAGTTTAGTATTATAATACCTAAACGATAAAAAATAAAGCATAGGTAGAAGAAAACGGTTGGATTAATGAGTCTGTTGATAATAATTATTCTAACTGCTTTATAATGAAACTTAAAGTACATGTGTGTACCGACCGTTATAAAATATACAATAAATTGTGCATTACTTATTTGTATTGTTAAGGGAGAGTTTTGACTCCAAATTTGGTTTTATTTCGATTCCTTTATTGTACTCGTTATTGTACTGCAATTCTACAACCGACTTTCCTACGGTGCACTATTGTTTAAAATCATGTAAATAGGCAAGTGCCTACATATTTGATTTCCGCTAATTTGTATTTAGATTATTGTTGTTAGTTTACTTTTAGGATATTCGAAATAATATAAATAGATTATAATAAAACACGTGAAAGCTTAGCAATTGATACTTATATCTTTTTGCTTAAGTTCATAATAACTTAGGTATAATAAACTAAGTATAGGTATGTTTTGACCATAAATATTCAACCTTTCTTCTTGTCTTTTTAACCTTTTTAAGTTGTCCACAGGTCTTTTCCTTCCTTAGAATATTGTTAAACTGCTTTCTCTCAAAGAGATTTCATGCTCATACTTCTATTTATGTGGAGAGGACGTTAGAAAGTGCGGAATGAAAATTCGACGTCTACAAGTATTTCAAAATGAATCGAACTTTTTCCACAATTGACACATTTCATAAAAAACCTATTTTATTACACTTCTCTATACAAAGGTGTCAGTATAGCTGGGGAAAATTCCAGTCAACCCGTCCCGTCCAAACCGAGACAGGCCAATCCCGGGTAAGAATTCTATGTGAAAAACACCTTGAAAAACTCTAACCCGACTGGCAATCGAACCCAGGACAACTTGATCTGAAGTGTAAGCTTCCTCTTATCTAAAAAAAGCATTTACAGTCTTTGTGATTCAATTGAAATTAATTGTCGTATTGTAACCTTTTATTCGTGAAATAGGATTTCTTTTCCCTTAACAATCTCGCATAATACAATGTGAAAAGTCCGATGGTAAAATGGGTCACTTGATAGTAGGTCCAACATTAAAAAGTATGATTTGGTTGGATATTTGTATGGATGAAAATTTTGCAAAGCGAAAAAACATGCCCACATTATTCTTCAATCTAATCTAATCAGTGGCTCTACAACCCAGGTCGGGTCTTGGCCTCCTCAAGAGCTTGCCTCCACGCCTGACGATCCAGCGCGGCATCCGACAGTTGGAGATTCCAATCTGTCGGGCATCCCGCACTACACCATCCAGCCACCGAAGCTTCGGCCTTCCTGGTCTTCGTCTTCCGCTCGGCATGCCGTCCAAAATCTTCTTCGGCATCTCCTCTTCAGCCATTCTTTGGATGTGTCCAGCCCATCGTAGTCTGCCAATTCTTATTATTCTTCAATACAAACATTAATCGCTTATCGAGAAATATATCCTTGACTTGAGATCCTTGATTAACAATTCTCGAATACCGTATAAATTACATATAATTAACTATTGAACATTAAAAGTATATAATAAAACAGATCCTAATATTATCAGATTGCGATAACTGCTATTTTCCACGAGATATACCTAGTTCTATTACCCCGGCCTTCAACTTAACTTTAGCTTATTCTAGCTAGAATATATAGCTTCAGTACACAGCGCCACACCATACAAATAAAGATTGACACAATAATTAGTGCGATACGGCTTTAATCTTATGGAATAGGTTAATTTGTTGTAAGTTCAAGTATACGACCTCAGTACAGTATCTATCCTATGTATGTGTGATTTCATCTGTGCAAAAGCCGTTGTTAAGTAGGTACCTACTGCAGTTGCTCGCATTATGAAGGAATTTTACCACGATTTGTGAATATTATAATCGAGGTATGTATAGGAATGAATGAAATTTCACACTGTATAATTAGTAGCTAGAAGTGAGTTTGATACAATAACACCGCTTGTAATAATTGAGATTGAATATCGTTATGTGTTCTCTACTTGTTATTGGTGTGATTATATCTAATTGAAATTATCCAGCAAGAAACTGTAGGTACATCAACCAATGATATTTTAGCGTTTCTGGACCAAGCTCATGGAAATATTTTAGTTATTGCATATCAGGGGTTATTTTATAAGAATTGATCTGAATGCATAACGTGCGTTGTGAAAGAGTAAGATGGTCGGCACCTGAGATTAAACCCACGAACGAAAGTCGACGACCGAAACGCTAGGCTACCAAGCACTGCAGTTAGGCTACAAGCCAGCTCTGCCGAGGATATCTATGAATTTATTAACCAGTTGAAAAAGAAATACTCTGTATCAGATATCTTTGTCTGATGCATGCTTCTAATTGTCTTAGGTACTTATTTCATTTACCTAAGCCCCGTTTATGTTTTTGTCTAATTTGCCTTAGGTATACAAGTATATCTTGTCGTCTAGTGAGGTGATAAATTCCAAATATGTACCTATATAAATTTCAAATATGTACCTATGTAAAAGTTGTAAAAATAAAGAAATAAAAAAAAATAAAAAAGATATGTAGAAAAACATTTACCTAAGAATAGTAATTAAGTAATAGGTACGTACGATAATATGATGGCAGAAAACATTCTTTAGGAATATTAATGACTGGTATTCTCAAATTCACGTTCCAACTCAACGCAAGAAGCTCTTGCTTAGAACTTAACCGGTTGCCAGTATAGTTACGCATCTAATGTATTGGATAAAACATTTTCAGAATACAGAAATGTCAAAAGTCCCAATAAAAATTGGATACGACGCAACTCAATTGTCTATTTTTCATTTCAAAATAATAGTCTAATTTGTCACTATTTGCATAAGCTGTGGAAAAGATACATATTATCATATAGCAGAAATATCTTTTCTGGCAAAGAATGGAATAAACTATAAATTCTTTAAGGAAAATGTATAATATTATGTGCTTTAAGTATTATGTAGCAGACAGTAGATTTTTTATTCTTAACTCCAAATAAATCCTTTTTTTTTACCAACGTGGTTGTTGACCTACCTTGAAAATCTGAATCACAGGGTAGAGAAAACCGAAAAATAATTAGAAAATGATCGTAAGAGCCACGTGCCTGGCAGGTGCGCCTACACATTTGAGGGGATGATAGAGAAAAGTATCTGCGCGGTACGAAGCATCCAGAAGGATCTTCTCTACACATGCACCGGTAATAACTGCTAATATCCCCTGTAACGGAAGGTGGGGACCAGGGGCTAGGCGCATATTGCTCACGGTGCGCGCGTGGAAGTATGCGGCTTTCGTCATTGTTATTGTAATGCGCATGTAGGGGTATCTGATGCTGGGGATGCCGGGACATGTGCATTAATCAGGGGCGTAGAAAAGTACTTTAATATTTTCAAACCCCGAACGTTTTCACTTTCACAATCACAAGGTTTGCTATAGGTATGTGAAAGATGTCTAAAATGTACTTGTGTTTCACTTAGGGTTTTCCTTTTTTTAATGAATCTGAGCTTACTCGAAGTGAACACAAATACACTTTTGACATCTTTCAGACTAAGCAAAGGTTTGTGCCGTGAAAGTGGAAATGGTCGGCACCTGGATTTGAAACCACGACCTCCAGTACCTACGCTGTACTTACGAAAGCCGCCGATTGATACCACTCGACTACCAAGCACTTCTAAAGTAAAGAATATGTAACAACTAATGACTCTAACAATTCATTACTGATGTTCGATTTTCAATGGAACATACCACTACGGGCATACGACATTCTTCTACTGTTATTTCGAAGGCTGGCTTAGTGTGATCACTTTACGTTAACAACGTTCGCCATTAGGTGGTAATGTTTGGCTCCGAAACTCCTAATCATGAGAATTCTCAACATATTCAATATGTCGAAAAATCTCATGTATGCAACAAGTAGAAATTTAATAATATCTTCGGTTAGTCTATGGAAGTCCTATAGAAGACGAGAAAACAATTAAATGGTTTGTAAGCTAGCGTGTCGCAATTATATAGTCGCAGTATTACGCAATTAATATAACACAAGTAGGTACTGTGATTTATAAATAATTTTAAAAAAACTTTTTTTTCTTTCACGAGGCGCCACTGTCCGCGAATCAACAGCTTTAAGTATTAAATTCAGCCATGTATGTAAGTGCTTATGTATTAATATAAATCAGGGGTGCAAGTTTACTAAATTGTCACCAGCTGATGGCAGAGCTTCCCCAGCGGTCTGACACATGCTATGACTCCCCCTCCATTCCAGCACAGCAAACAATTGAGCGTCTATTTTTGTTCACCTTTTTAACGGATATCCATTTACCTAGACACACACTACCCTTGGCTTAAATTATAACATATCAATTTGTTGACAATAGAAATTCATGTTCTTGAGAACAATCAACGTAGTGATTGTTATATAGTCTTACGTCAGTAAGGTCAGTAACTATCAAACAAACCTCGGTTAGAAAAAGTTCGACTTAATTTCAAGTGTATTAAACATGTAATTAAACATTGGACAGAAAACACTAAATTGCGAGTGGAATTGTAGAAGATTAATAATACATTGGATGATCTACATTATAATTCATTAAAAATGTAACGTTAAAGGAAATCCTGCCAACAAAGGCTTATAATTAAAAAAAAATGTTTGTACCAATAATATTATGTAATCAACATTTTTCGAAACAAATGTGTCAGCTACCGAGGTTGATATTTTCTTCTACCACTTCAACTTTTTGCCAATAAGACCATGTCACGGGTTAAGCATTAAAGCTTCCCGATCTTGAAAAGGCTAAGAAACCAAGAAACTCAACAATCGGTAATTAGAAACATAAGGTACATGGATTCCTCTGCATAGTTTTAATAATTTGTTTATTTTCATGCTTACCAGGTGCAATAGCTATGTAGACCCTCACATGACACTGAATAAACCTGATGAATCCAGAACCGCGGATGTGTTATTAGTTATATTTCAAAAGATCCTATAACTAGATTCACCCTTCTTATCACAATGCACATCTGCACGCGCTTATGTTCTCTCTGCCTACTCCCCTGGTGTATGAATAGACACTGCAGTTAGTATATAAGAATCACAGGTAAAAATATGATAAACAATTGCTTTTGGATGTACCAAGATACATAATACCTGGATGAATTATGATCTAGGTATACACATCACAATTATTCTATTGTAGAAAATCTAGTATCAGTGAATATAAAAAAGGCAAAAATGCGCAACTGAAGATTTCGAAATTTTCGAAATAATTCACCACCTAAAGAGGAAGAAAGAGTTTGACTGACTTTACTATCGCAAGAACTTTGATATAATATCATAAATAGCAGATCGGTACAAAATCAGTAAAAAGAATCTAGAAAAGGTAGATTTGAAATTTTAAAAATGGAACAAAACATTTGAGAAGTTTAATGTAGTTCTTTTATCGTGCTCTTTTAAAGAATTTTTTTAACCAAAGCGGCCAAAGCATTTAATAATATTCATCTGTCACTCTCTTTCAGATCCTTTAAATGCGCAAAGTCTTTAAAACTATTTAATATAAAATTTTGGAGGTAAAATATATATTTAAAAAAAATTATAAATGTATCATTGTGAGTACTTATGTATTTTTTAATGTTTTTTATTTCCTCAATAAAAATATTTGAATTTATTAAATAAAAATAAACATGAGAGTCTTATATAGTTTTATGACAAAAATTTTCAGATTTTGTATATAGGACTCTTTCATTTTGACATGGACTATCACAAAAGACCTTATGCCATAAAAACATGGAAGACTACCTATTTATTTCCAAGGTCGTCCAATTTGAAATACTTACTATTGAAATACTTACATACTATTATTATATACCAAATTACTATATTTTTAGTAAAAATAATTGAAAAAAGGTACAAGATAAATAAAATGATTGTACTGACGTGACATTTTGTAATTGCCAAAATTGTACTTTTACTGTACTGTACTTTTTTCGTTACATAACGTAGGCAAGAACTCGAATACAATTAGTTGAAATGGTTAAAATTTCATTAATATTTTAATTAAGCTGACTCCATAGTGTAACAACTTCGATTAGGTGCACTCTGGGCCAGATAAGAAAAGCTTTGTACATTTTTGGGCGGCAGTGAAAGTGAGGTTATGCAAATTTTTTATGAATGCGTCCTGTTGCCGCCCGGCTTCTGTCACACTGTATTAATTTATTCATAACAATGCGTGTGGATATGACTTGTCAATGACATTTATTTTTGTTTTCAATTGACTTTTGAAAGACTTATACAATACAAATAAATAAACAATTGCGCAAGCGAAAAAGCGAAACGTAAAGGTCCTAATTGCAGATACGTAGATACCTACAGCGTATTTAAAATAAGATATATGATTGAGGACAGCAACTGCATCAGTGGTCGCTGCCATGACATGATTTAAGATCTGCACATGATGAGGCTGGATGAGGATGGAGAGGCATGGGGATGAAGACTGCTTGCTACAGGCCAATTAACGTATTGGGATTCGAAAGAAGACTCTTCTACTTTGCTCATTGGTGAACAAGGCTCATCAAGGCATCGCATTATGAATGTGTTAAGAGGATGTTGATAGTATTTTGTGTTTGGCGTAACAGGATCATGCTTGGAAATGGGGTTAGCTAAAATGTGCTTCCACATTATAGTCTTAGAATCAACAAACCTAATCCAATGTATTTATTTGCTAAATTACCTACGTACTTTATTTCTTAATATTTCACATGATTATCAAAAAAGAAGACGAATCACAAGAATTTTGAGGGAAATTGTTTATAACCATTCAGAAAAAAAATGATTTTCCAATTTGTTAGTCTATTAATCAAATAAATTAATCATTTCCCAACATTTCGCTTATTAATGGGCTATAGAGAGGCATCTTCCTGTATTTTCAAAACATTATAGTTCTTACTACGCGTACCTAACAAAAGACCAAATTTATGAAATGGGACGTAGCGTATTGGCGTTCTATATTTGCATTCTCGAGAGGAATAAGAAAAATTTCGTTTAAGTTATTTATTCTTCATCGAAAGTTTTCTCTATTTGAGCATCAGATTGATAATATAAAAATGTTAACTATTAATACCGTTGCATTGAGCAGGTTTGTATTAAAATAATAATAATATTGTATAAGTCCATATTCACCTTTTTGTATATTATATGTAGGTACAAACACCCGTACGTTTATTGTAAATAGAATAATATTGCAAGCACCTTTCAACGTACCTATCCGCGTATATTCATATCTATGTGCATGTGTATGTATAATAGGCAAGTTGGCCGGATCTATTGTTAGTGAATTATAAAAAAATCACCTCTCTTATATTAATTGTATGAAAGTAAATCTGTGCATCTGCTTGTAACGAACGCTCCTGAAAATAATCGTACACTCAACCTAACAGTTGAAACGTTTTTCTTTTATTTTTAATTTTTATTTTCAATTAAGTATTTTTAATTTGAAAATAAATTATTATAAAAATTATGAGTAGGTATTATCTAGTGTAGAAAGAATTTATAAAAATGGTTTAATGCTGAAATTTGTTTAAAAAGTTAAATATTGAATGATTTAATGAAGTTTTTTTATATTCGCTACTTTCAAGGTTATCTATACATTTTTTTTCATTTTATATCAGACACAATAATTATCTCAGTTCTAACAGAAACATAAGATATCTGAAAAACACTAACTCAATCAGGGAGGAACTGAATACGAGATATCGTGAGGGTATAAATATTTCAACAAAATAAAAGAATTTTTGGTTAAGAAAATTAAAAAATAAAGTGAGTCAACTCCGTTTGGAAGGAGTGTACGGTAACCGGTGCAGTGCGGTACACAATACGCAAGGTTCCTCCATCACATCACAACATTAGGAACCAAATAGGTAAGTACGGTAAACGCTCAGAGCGACTCACCCATACGCGCAAACCTGCTCCCCGAGCCACCCAGCACATGCCGCCGTGCCTCTACACTCTACACCTATTTACTTTATTCCTACTCTAACAATTAAAGGGGCCAACTCGAACCACAGCCCCTCAAACTGTATCTTCAACACTCAAACAACTAAAGTAATAATTGTGGCTTATACTGTCTATTAAGCTCGCGACCACTTGGACCACGTCATCCGTTAGCTTTCCCCATTTCACGGTAATATTTTGAGTGACATTACTCCATTTGATTGGATGGAGTGATCGTGAATGGTGGGCTCGTATGGGGAATTTTTGATGTCTTCGAAACTCTGATGGACTTCTTCTTCTTCACAATTCGGCTATATTAGGCCTTTTCCATATCCTTCAAGTTCATCAGGAAATCTTTTTTTAACAAATAAATGAATCTGTCTCCACTGGAAGTGAACACAAATACACTTTTTGCCTCATTCACAGTAAGCTACTTAAAGTTTGTAAAAGAGGAACATTGTCGGCAGCTGGGGTCGAACCCACGACCTCCGTACGAAACAGTATTTCTTCCATCAAATGGGCTATATCGTTGAGACATATTTTTTTAAAGCCTTCAGACGCCTCTTTTGTTCTAATAAGGTCTCTATGTCAAAATTTTATCGATTCATTTCGTGGATGTTGGCTTGCAACATGATCTGCCCATTGCCACTGCAGTAATGTGATGTGGTCATTGATGTGTATCTTCATCAACTACTTTTCCTATTGTACCTTCAACAGCATTTTATACTGTGTATTCAAGTATGTATATTTTCTTGTCCAAATAGCTAATTGACGAATTTTATACTCATGAAATCATTTCTTAATTTTTATAGTATAGGTAATACACAGTTTGAGAATCTTTGTCGTCATCCCCTTGAACCCTGATTTAATGTCAGCGCTTGTGCCGCGCAATATGGATTTCATTATAATCGCGCACACCACCGCGCATAGAGCGAACAAATCCACTCACACATGCGCAGAGGGCACGCGTCACATTTCTCCACACTCCATACTTTGCACCGGTTTGACGGTTAAAAGTCCAGGGGTATTTCTGTAACGACCTACCTTATGTACTTACAAAGTTCCGTGGGGATGCCGTATTATTCATACATATAGGTACCTTTATTATATGACAAAGTAGGGGTGCTAAAACCTATTTTTATAACACACTATTTAAACAACATTATGGTATTTTGGTTATAAATACACTCGTATATTCAAATATAAAACTATAATACCACTTGAGTTTTGAAAACTTTTGTAAAAATGTCCCCAAAATCGGATAATGTGGTATTCCCAAGATAGGTACAAATTATGTCTTCAAAGTCCAGGTAAAAAAGACGTGTTGTTTTAATTTTTGCACATAAATTTACCAGCCATAACATATTTAGAGATTATCTAATTAAATTTAATAAAAATAACATAATAATCATTACCTTAAGTAGGTACTTAATTATACCTATCATCTGCAAGCTCTACTTGAAAACTACCGACGTTTTTACGTAGCTTTGCGGTTCAGTCGCTGGCTTTCGTTCTGAAAGACGTGGGTTCGATCTTCTCAACTCAAACTTTACTTTATGTGAAAGATGTCAAGTGTATTTTTGTGTTCAGTTTAGGCGAGCCTAGTTTTTAAAACATATATATACTGTATAATATGGTTATTACATTATGTAAAAAATCTTCTCTATTTTTTTTGTGCCATTTTATTTATTTATTTATTCAACATGTACACGGCACTGATGTGCCTTTATAGAATTAATTACAACGAATAGCAACACAAAAGAAAATATATATAAAAATAAAACAGTACCTATATGATACAAAACAACACAAATCAACATGTATAAAGCATGTATAAAGTCAACACTGTGTAGGATAATTTTTTAAATTAAAATAGCAAAATAAAATAAAAATAGTGACAATGGAACGAAACAAGATAGGATTTTCAAGCATCTCAAAATAATAAACAAAGCAAGGAAACAGAAAATAGAGAACAGAAGAACACAAAGCAAAACCATCGAAAACCACATTGCGAATACAGAAAGAGTGAGATAGTCAATAATTAATTTCGAGCAAAATTTAGTTCATTGATTAGAAAATAAAAAAAAGAAGAGGTACTGAAGAAAACATAACACATTATGAACATTTTAAGCAGGACAGAAAGAAAAACGATAGCAAAGGAAGAACAAAGTAAATTAAATAAAACAGAACTATATCAAAAATACATAAATGCGTACAATACAACAGTTAATCACAGTCTTTGCGTGTTATAAGAAAATCAAATAAAGTCAAATAAAAAGTAAAACAAAGTAAAGCAGAAATGAAATAATCAGATACAATAGCAAAATAAAGTAAAGTCAATTTACACAATAAAGATCTTATTCCAAAAACATGCATTAGGTATGTTAAGTAAAATGTTGGTACATAATAAAGGAAAAAAAAAAGAAGAAGGAAAATGCTGAGTAAAGAAATCAAACCAAATCACACAGAAGAGACAGAAAAAGCTGTCCAGAAGATGCTTTCGCATGTCAGTTTATGAAAGTTGGGTATTAACAAGAAGGGTCATGGGATCAGAGATGAAATGGAGCGAACACAGCAAAAACAGGCTGCGTCATCTATGTGTAAAATTGGCGAAAATAAGCCATCATTTTGCACTTGATCTGAGGCTCGCTGTCTAGGAATAGGTCAATAGTTTCGACGAACTCTAATTAATTATTCTTACTAATTTTAACGATTTGGACCCCGATCCTCAGACCTAAGGTCAAGAACAGTTTTGACATTGAACAGTTTGGTCAATATGATAGGTGCACGATTAAAATAGTCACACATTCTTGAATCCTCGCGTTTTTTGGTGATTTATCATAGAATCGCAAGAGATACATTTAGTAGATACATTAAATTATGAACCTAACGTAAAACTGTAGTTTAGCGGTAGTAAGATTTAATTTAAAAACGATAAGTATAAAACTAAAATAAAATCACAATTTGATGAACCCCACTTGTAATCCGACACTTGGCGCAAGATTTAACGATATCGGCGGTAACCGCTCGGGGGCACAGCGTAATACTAAAGCGGATTTAAGACTATTAATAATTTTTCGTCAAGTAATCGATTTCGATAAATGAAATAATATTGTTATTAATAATAGTGCAGGCCGGTAGAGTTGGTGCCAATGTCATAAATGTCTCTATGGACCCCCTGACCATTCATCACAGGACCACCCGAGCCACCCAGCATTCACTGACCACAATACCGAATGACTAATTATTTACTTAAACGTTAATTTAAAAGCACTTAGAGATGTTTCACTCTGATATATTTTCTATGTAATGATCATTTATTATCTCCCGGTAGATAATAATATGAGTACTTTCGTATCAATATATCTGTCAAAATAACGCGCACATTGGCGCCTTGAAAATGTTGAAATTGCCATACATTATTGTATCAGTATCGGTGTGTTTTGATTAATTGGTTTTGTTTTGTTGTGTAGTTTTGTTTTATTCATGAATAATGTGACTCGTTCCCCTTCGTCTGGTCGGCCGAGTGGCTGTGGTGACTTATTACGTCTGCTCTCTACGCCAATGTGTTTATTACCGACTCAGCCTAGTTGGATTATAACAATGAGTCATAGTTGTTGACCCAGCCTCTCATTATAACCGTCTCATTTGGGATACAGAACCTTCCTAAATTAACCAAATTAATGCTGTAAAATATAGCAACAAAGGATTAAACGCCGTCCATATATTAAAATTTTAAGCATAAAATATATGGAGGCGTTTGTTTACTTTTCAAAGTTAGCTAACCTCTATCTTATAAGAAAATAGTACGTCGGTCGTTTTAGTTCTAAAACTAGGCGTAGTATTTTGATTTTTTTAATACCATAATAATATGAGAATAAGAGGCTGATTGGAGATCCCAAAAATATGAGATTACGGCGTGATTCCACCAGTAGCGCTAGATAGAAGAAGGTGAAAACTGTAAAAGAGCAGTGGAATGACGGAAGACAAACAAGAAGAATATTTTGATGAACAAAATTTTTGGACGTAGATGACTGGCAGAATGCAGTTGTTTTCCTCTGTCTCTCAGCTACAAACCGTTTTTTTTTATTCCAACAACATAATATACACTTAAATTACAAAAACAACATAACACATAATGGAATTCATTGCCTCACTAGACGCAGGTCTGTTCTGAGGCAATACTATAAATCAATTTCTGTTTCATGCGCTTCGCGGAAGATAAATAGGACATGACATAGGCTATTGTTTAATTAGGTGGATGCAGGCTGTTTTATTCATCGATTTATTAAATTTAACTTGGATATCTCTCAGTCAGCTTCTTAAGGGTATATGGAGCAGGAATAACCGGCCAGCAGGACTTATCAAAGAGCCAAAAGCCTCATGCAATAGAAGTCTAATTAATAGGAACATTCTCTCAAATAATGCATATTTTATCATGATGTATGAAATGAAGGCACCTACCTTGTTGCAAGCAATCATCTTCAGACAAATTCCTGCAGGTGCTGTTGAACATAGAATATCCTCAAATAACAGGTATGAATGTGTATCGACGTGGTTGGTAGACCAGTGGTATCAGTCGAAGACTTTCGTACGTACAGCGTATTGGAGGTCGTGGGTTCGAATCCTGGTGCCGACCAGTTCCACTTTCACAATACAAGCTTTGCTTTATGTGAAAGATGTCGAAAGCGTATTTGTGTTCACTTTAGGTGAGCCCAGAGTCATTTAAAAAAGAAATTAAGTGTTTTTAAAGAGTTCTCACTTACGGACTTTCGAACAACAAACACCGCCGTATTACATAGTTTAAAAAAAAAACGAAAACAGTGCTGAATTTCTATCTTGGTATGAAAAAAAATCTTTATGTTCCTAAGAAAGTTATAGTCTTGCGTGTTACCTCTAATGTGGCAAGTTTACTATTTGTAATCAGCAGTAAGTCGGCATACGGGTTGTGTTATAGACAATAGCAATACGCGGTTCAGACACTGATTGGTTTAGCGGTAATTAGCAAGAGACCACAATAATGGGTGTTTTAGATCTCGGTGTTGGGAAAACAATAAAGACAAATCCTGTCATTGTGAGTAGGTTGGTAGGGGAGAGTATCCATGAAACGGACATTTTTCAAAAATGTCACAGAAATAATTTATTTATAAAAGCTTCTAATAGATAATAGTGTGATCTTCAAATATATAGTTTTCTCTTCTCTTATACATAAGAAATCTGTTAAAAACAAAAATATAAAGTACATAAAAATGTAATTTTAAAATATGTAAATTATGTCCGTTTCATGGAACCGTTCCCTTGAAACGGACACGGGGTCCCATGATGCGGACACATCATTACCTATACCTGTAGGTAAAGTTTTAATTGTAAAAATGAGACATTTGTAGTATGAAAATATTTCATTTATTATTTATTAATCAATAAATACGTAATTATAAACATTATAAAGATTTGTAACGGCAAATAAAAAAAAATTTCAAAACATTTTTAATTATTGTATTGTTGTTAAAAAAATTATTGTTCCTTTTACACCACAACTATCATAAGCCCATATTTGGTAGATTTCGCACATTAGCCAATCTTCTTTACTGTTCGCGTATGTTTTTTTACATATAGGACATAATATGCCATTTTCTTTTGATGAATCGTATGTCCACTTCATGGTCCGTTTTGCTGTCCGATTCATGGGATTTTGTAAAATCTTAAACAAATGTATATATTTTTGCAGATTAGAAGGTTATTTATTCTACTGTTACAATTTTACTAACTTAAATGAGCGAGTTTTTAGAATATATAAAACATGTATAATTTAAATCAAAATCTTACCTTTGACAGATTTGGAAAAATGGAAGAAAAAAATACTTTTATAGTGGTAAAAAAATAAATGCGTGCACTCTACTCAAATATTAATGCCCGACTTACACACTCATGTGGAGTGAGAGCATGCACTGCGTGATCGACAAGGACATAAGAACAATGCGCTAGATCCGACACTAACCGAGTTCAAACGTTTGTCCGTTTCATGGGACGTCCGTTTCATGGATACTCTCCCCTACCTGTGGGAGCTAATATTGAACATTTGTGGCTTTAACTCAAAAATATCAAAGAAAATGTTATGTTTCTTTTATGTAACCGATGTATGCCTACTTAAAGATAGAAGATAGACAATGTATTGTATATAAATTGTATATTTTTGTATCACTACTTTCATTTGTAATCCCAGTGAGCATTATGGCAAGGCAAGAAAAACCCTGCACCGAGCTGACCTCAACGTGAATAACCTTCCATTATAATAGTATCCTAACTTTTTCAATATTCGCTATGAAGGGAAACAAGAGACTTTTCAACTGAGTTTTGAAGAAACGGAATACAGTAGGTATGCGAGGATCTTCCTCGAATTCTTAACTCCGACAGCCGGGAAAACAGCCCTCTTTTTGGCTAAACGTCATTCGGTATATATTTTTTTTAATTATTAATTTATTTAAAAAATACCTACTACGGCATAGAATAGCATAGATTTTGCAACAAGTAGTACTTACCTAGATATTACAAGGAAAGTAAGAAAGAGGAACGGTTAAGAGAAGATGAGCCTCATTAGTATAATTCATCACTCAGACATTCTTGACCTACATCCTTATCAGAAATTTAGTAGAAAAACTTGACGACTTCCATGAATGCATATTCTTTTTTTGTTTTGGTTTTATTTAAATTAATATTATTAAAAACTCTTATAAATTGCTTGTACATGCTTAAAATATATTGGACCGACATGATCACTAACACAGAATTCTTACGCAGAGCGAACACAACCAAATAATTATTCACCTAAATTAAGATTCCCAATACTTGGTTCTTTGGTCATAAAAGGAGAGATGGAAAATTTAACGTTCTACAGTCGTCGTGAAGAGGAGCAGTCGGAAGCAAGCAACTTCCCTGCCTCCAAAACAATCATGCATGAGTGGACAGGACTGAGAAAAGCTGAGGGTGATTTGTTCAGGGCAGCTGAAGACAGGGAGGCTTTCTCTCAAGTGGTCGTGGTGGTTGGAGGGACCCGATAAGACACGAGAAGAAGTGTTATTTTGATGCATAAAATTTTTATTATTAAAAGAGAGAGTGGTAATTATTAGTCTCAGAGATAGAATAAATAATGAGATTATCAGGAATAGAACAACCTCTAGTATAAGTGGAATCTTGAATATCGAAACGATCATCGAATGAGTTTTCGAAAATTTTCCATACAAAAATGATCGAACGATTCGATCGTTTGATTTTAGAACACTATTTGCATGCTTATAAGCGCTTATTAACGTACAATAAGCTTTAGATAAAACTCGTACTAGCCCCACAGGAGTACTGGACAATGGACTATGTCAAAGAGTTGCTAGACACAATTTTTGCTTAGTATGAAAATTAATTTTGTTAACATTGGGTGAATGTTCAGATACCTACAAATGGTTTAATCCTTAATCAGTGAATTAAATTAATAGAAAAGGAGGGTCGATCTGTTCTACTTCTGTTTGTTAACATATTGGGTATCTACCATGCTTTGTTAACGGTATCAGGGCCAAAGCAAGGAGTGGACCTGGTGGCACACGTGCTCAACTACTTGTTGCATCAGCTGCTAATAGCCCGCAGAGTTAGCTACAAACGGTACCTACCTGCCTCAACCTAATAGTTGTATCTACTAATGGTTATTGTTTCTTTACAGTTTATGTATGAGGTGGTTGAGTTCAGACAGTTACCGAATTGTGTGTAAACAAGTCTTTGAACAATAATAACAAACTATTGATAGTTTCATGTCATAGGACTCGTTCGCAGCGTTAGTTTTGAAGAAGTTGGGACAACGCCCAATCGGAGCTAACTTATAGTTTAGCAAGCAACTGCTAGCACTAATACGTTGCTTACTCATTTAAACCTTAGAGCAATTTAGTATAACTTTGTGATATAATATTAACAATTTCGAGAGAATCAGACCTGAAAACTTATCAAATATTTAGATCGATGTTTTAAATTAACATCAGAAGAAGGGCTGATCCTTCCTGATATGAAATAGAAATTCAAAATCAGGACTCAAACCTGCAACCCTCAGAATGTTAGCAGTCATACCAACTACATTCCAAATAAAAATAATATAAAAATAGTTGTTACCAAAGCTTGTCTCGTGAAAGAGGAAGATAGTCCTCACCGGGATTCGAACCCACGACCCTCAGTACGCTGCACGTACGAAAGCCACCGACTTATACCGCTTGTCTACCAAACACTTCTTGAAACTCAATTAGAAAAATATTTCTATTAATTCTGCTGTCGAATGTTAGCTGGATTATTTTCTGTTTTGGACCCTAGCTTTAAAAGGATTTCGCAGAATTTCATGAAATAGGTACCTACTTACATATCTAATATTTTTCTAACAAGATTCAAAACTAACAGAATATACTTTTTGAAATTCTACAAAATCCTATTTAACCTTCTTCGAAACAGAATCTGGTTAACATTTTATTACATAAACACTGGACAACTGAATACATAAAATATTTTCGAGTCAGTTTACAACATTTCCAATGAGTTTCTCTTCAGTGTACAAGGAGATTGACATGAGTCCTTTCAAGTAGTGCCCGCCCACCCGAATTCTATTTATCCGCACTCCTTTAGGAAGGTCGATACCCTCTAAATATGCGCGCTCCTTGGAGATGCACTAAAATAAAACAATCAGACGACGACTAAAGACTCTGACGACGGCTGCTCATTGAATCCCTGTTTCCGTTCAGTGCCCATTATATGTCGCCCTACTCCGTGTCCTAAATGTATTTTCCATTTAAATGCCATTTCCGGGACACGAGCCACCGATTTGATCAGCGATACTTCAAATATCGGGACCAATATTGCCACCTAATTAGTTTTGATAAACTTTTCACATCAATCTGCAATTTATAATGGTTTTTAAATGAAATGCAATGATAAATATTTTGATATACGTATAAAATACACAGACAACTTAAAAAATATAGTGTAGTAATACCCAAAAACGTACGTACGTCAAAACGTTGAGGGCGTTTTAAAAGCTTCCTCATCTATCCTACGGAATTCATTTGAGTCATTCTGGGCTCCACTCTCCGTGATTGTATCTCCAAAATCTTGTCCATTTCATCCTTTTTGTTTTGCAATGCGATCAGTGTTATCGGTGACATAGATTAGGTTCGTTCCTTTTCTATCTAGACTTATTCCTAACATAATCTTATTGTTAGAAAGTAGGTAGGTATGTAGTCTCCAAAAAAGATGATGATTTTTTACTATGCATAAAAACAGTGGTAAAGCTGCTATAAGGATGAAAAATATTTTAAATAGAATTTCTGATCGCTGGTCATCTAACGAGGTGGGGTTTTACAGCTTAAGATTACCACATTTTAAACACTTTTTTAGGTATCGAATAATGCACTTTTTTGGTGTTTACTTGATGAACAAAACTTAATGATTTATGTTCCAATGAGGAAACAGTTCTGAAACCATCGATAGATGATCGAGTGGTTTCACCCCCATCAGAGTGTCGCATTACATGGAAAGGTGCGCGTTCTTAATGCGCTCTCTGCCCACGTGTGCGCATCTTGACATCTTAACCCCTAAAAATCTCCATCAGGGTGATGTTATCTCGGGAGTACGCCCACATTCCGAAATAACTCCATATTGTGTTGTTTCAAATTTTAGCACGCGCATAGATACCTGTATCGAGAAGTATGGATTTATAGTACCTGCCTACCTATAATCTCATGCATCTTTCGCAAGATTGACAATTTCAAAACTATAATAACATGGCCTATAATATGTTGGTGTGTAGGTATTTGCAAACTTTCGAGCTGAACGATTTTCTCAGAATCTTCAATCATTTCTTCTTTTTTAATCGCATCGTAAAATGTTCCAGAAAAAATTATGACTACGTGCGTTGGTAATAAAAAAAGCATACGGGACGGTTTAAAAAATGCGAATGTATCGCGTCCAAACACAATACATCGAGACATTTTTATACCTGTGATTTACTTTCGAATGGAATTCGTTCAAATAATATTATTACCAACTTTGGTTAAAATCTTTGCATTCAAAGAATAATAATATATAAGAGTCTTTAAAATCCGTGAAATACACTTGTTGTGATTTGTGACTGTGTCCCTACTTCGACAGCGATACATTACCGAACGTCTCTTTCTCTCTTATTTTATTTGAGTTTGTGTTTAAAAGGGACGAGAGATCGTACGTCATGTAACTCTTCGAATTTGTGTTTTCATTCAAGCGAACAATGCAATACCGCTGGTGAATGGAACACATTATTATTTTACGATCGCTGAAAAAAATATTTTGTTAAAGAAATTTGTGCATCACAAAGGGGCCGAATGTAAGACTGAGGATATAAGTGTAGGTATGCGCCTACCTACATAATATCATGTATTTCCAAGATATTATTTTTATTACTAAGTTGCATTCATTACATCCATACAAACCGCTTCATTTCGTGTTTATTTTTAATAAAAATAACGATTACCGCGTCACGAACTGACAAAACGATGACAGTTCTGTTAATCTGGAATATCTACCTACTGCGTGAGATAGCTACAGACCTCCACCATTTAGACAAATATTTCCCCTGCTTCTTCCAACGCTACAACATTTCGCAAACAACCTTGTATTTCTATCAATTACTTAGTTTATATAGGCAATCCATCCTAGGAGGATGATTTCTGCCAGCCACAAAAAAATCTTCTAATCTGGTTTTCCTTGAAAACAGAATCGATCAACCGATCATAACGTCTCGCACATTGCTTCCAACATCGACAAAAGAAAACAAAATGGTACATATGTAATAAATACTTTATTAGATTTTAGAAAATCTAGAAATTTTAGATAAAAATGCCTACGTAATACAATGCAGATTAGAATTCTATATTATTATAAAGCAAGACATTTTCTTCGATGTGCACTCTGAAGCTTCTCACGATAGGTCGATAATAGATAACCATTGATGATGTTTTGTCAAAGTAAACATTTACATACATTCAGCAAGCCTACATCAGCAGGAGATCAGTCGTAAGCCCCGAGTGATTTCAAACCCAACAATTGAAAATTGAAACATAGTGATGCAACAATGATGAAAAAACAACAATGAATCGAAAAAAGAAGTTACATCTATATAGTTTAGCGAAATATTTTAAAATCTTACTGGATTCTTTTTAGATTCTTTTTGATGATTGAACTATCAAAACGAGGTGTTCCTTAATATAATCCTCAAAAGTTTATGTATTTTAGGCAGATTTTTTCTATTCGAAACCATTAAAAAAGACTAACGAGAAGGCATGTCCAATTGTCTAAACGCTTTCAGCCAACTGAAGACTAACATGACATTGTCACGTTCTGTCTATGCCCCCTGAATCCATCAAATATTATGGAACCGTTTTCTACGGGAGGCCCATAAATACGCGGAAAAAGGATAACTTTTCAAAAACCATTTGTATAGGATAAATAGATTTTGTTCTTCGGTAATATATTTCCACCAAGATCAATGAGCTATATGTATTATTTAACTTTATAAGACCATGGTGTGCAAAGAAAGAATTATTATTTGAATCATTAGTAATATCCTATCATGAAGGGTCTTATCTTATGTTATAGCTTTTAATTTTCGTTATGAAACTTTTATATTTTTCTATGCCTAGGTACTTGTACCTAATATTGAATAAATTTTGACTAACTATGGTGGTTTCTACAAGGTTATTTTGGCTCATTTTACAAAATTACTCGCATTTCGATCAACTCATAATCAGATACAATATAGGTTCTTTCATTTAAGAAGATACCTATAACTGTTATTTATGATCAAAGCTGGGACTTTATTATGATGAGCCAGTATATTTTCTTTCACCCAAACCAGCTACAACGTCTTGACATAGGTAAAAAATGGGTTTTGATTCGCAGCTGTTTCTTTGTCGCGGGGATATATCTTTTATCCCATTGTGAGATTTCATAGCACAATGGCATCTAAGAAGCACGTGTTTGATGGGGTCCAAGAAAAATAAATAATTATTTTATTCTATGAGTTATAGCCTTGAAAGACTTGTATCAAAAAGCCTAGTGATATTATATTTTGCATCATATGACAAAAGACGTTAAAGCCAATAAAATATTATCCAAATATCGTGAAATTTAAAATGACCGTTTACACTGCTCAATATTTTTTAAATTAAAAATGATTAATATTAGGATGAGTTTTGATGGAACGCAGATTATCAAAATAAATGTCTAACGAACTGGTACATATGGTCGGTAATGAGACATATCATTATGTGACAGGTGCTCGTACTATAAAGTCTTTATCCAGTTCCAAGTTTAGTTCTCTCGGCAACTCTTCTTTTTTTCTGTTGACCTGCTATGTTCTTGCTGTGTTAGTGGAATTCGAATAGGGACAGATAATTACTACCTATCCTTCCAGCTTTTGGATTGGTTGTTCTGAAAGTTAAACAGATTTCGGAATGCCATCTCAAACCACCTTTTAATAGTTCCAGTATGCGCGTCACCCTGAATACCTACACTACATGCTCGTTTTAGAACCATTTTCTCCGTCGTTCACACTTGAAAATGTCTCCAACCTCACAAACCTTTTGTTCTTCGATACTGTATCTCGAAGGGTTTTAACAATGATATTTCTGGGTACTTTAATTTTAATGGTGCAATGGAAACATTTGGTTCTAACGGTGTCGGCTCTGGTCTCTAGTTCGTATGCCATGATTGGTCTTATATCCATATTCTCACCTGGTTTATTTTTCCAGAAAATATCTTTTAAGTATCCCATCCTAAAATCCTTTTGATTTTGCTTTAAATGCTTAGGCACTCTCGCAATATACGTCATTGGAATTATTTGCTACACAATAGTGGTTTTCATTTAGCAGTGGATATAGCAAGTACCTACATCTAGTTGTTTTGACAATTTCACAGAATAATAATTATAAATAAGCATGTTGAACAAATGTTTCATAAAATACCTGGTTGGTTTGATAAAAAATGTATGGTGCAGGATAGTGTTGTTCAGGTGTAAACCAAGCTTTAGTTGTCGTTGATGTGTAGAAGAAGAATGATTCGGAAGTTCCTCCCAGCACCTGCCACTGAGATTTTGGCGACGGAGACACCACAGCTCCCCGCCCCGCTCTCCTACCGCAGATGAACGCACGGTCCCTTCTAAAGGTAATTGTAAGAGACTCAGGGGCCCTTCAGGGAGAAACTGAACACCTGCTCTAGCGATGTCAAGAATAGGAAAGACGTCGAGATTTCAACGCACCCCTGCTAGGAAAGTACTTACTTAGCTCCCTTCCTTAGTTAATAATGTTATAGATAGATAATACTCAACAATGTACCTACATGAGTGTGTTGAGTCATACTTACAATTATTCTGATACTGTTTTCAAAGAATCTTTGAATGGAACTCAAAGTCAGTTGTTTTGTCCTACAAATTCAACCATTTTCTTTAAATATTGTCTGTTAATTATTAGTCAGAGGTAAAAAAATCTCATCGTTAGTTCGAGGCCTAATTACAAATCAAGATTAACTGCTCATAGGACTCACTATGAATAGTTTAGACTGCTTAAATTGTTTGCCTTTACACCGCAATGTAACGTACACCCACGTGTTCAAATGTTCAGATGCAGACATAGATCAGTCCTGAGTCACATCAAAGATCACCTAATTACCAGCAGATATAAAAGGAAAAGATCACCAAGAACGGGCCAGTAGAACTTTGAGAGACTGGGCGAGACGCACAAGCAGATGATATAGACAGACGGAGATGGCAAGAGAGCACGAACTTTTTCCAAAGAATGTATTTTGAATGCCACCAGATTGCCTTAAGTTGCCCTGCATTTCTAATATTACGAAGGTACTTGCCTCCAAGCAAAAACCTTCGAAATCATTAAAAAGTGGAACTTTAATGAAACATGCTAATTTTAATCTAAGAATTTTTTCTTTGAATAATACACAACACCTGAAATCAAAATTTCACCAGCTTCCGGCTTACGGTAATTTTTAAATTAGTCCAAAGCTAACCTAATATCTACAAGTGTAAACGTGAAACACGCGATGAACATTAGTTAACGGTTTTTTTTATATTTTAAAAGATTATATTTAAATGTAACAAAGGGATGTGAACCCGAGATCTAACTGTATCTAATAAAATAATGACGAAGCTAACCGTCTCACCTTCATTAATAATTCAGTTGTGCATCCTGGACCACCTTGCGTGATCCAAATTCTCATAGATTAATAAATATTAATTCGCAAAATGTTTTAATTTATTCAACATCTTATAAATGGAGATGGAGATTTTTTTTATCTTTGCCAAAATGCTTCGTGTGAATAGACTTTCTATTATCATATTTTTTTCTAAGCCTTCTTGAATTCTGCATATCAATGCAATGAAAGGTCACCTTTTTGATTCGCAAAATTATCTACCTGCTTTTATAAAATAGACGTTTAGACAAGTTCTTCTAATGTGGTATGAGAAACGAACTTTTTGACTGCAATTTTAATGTCTACTCATTCATTCATTCTATACCATAGCCCTAGTATAAGTTTTCGATGATCGAATATCGAAACGATCGTCGAAAGGGTTCGAAAAATGTTCATACTAAAAAGATCGAATGATTCGATTGTTTGATTTTAGAACACTAATTGCACCCTAATAAGCGCTTATTTGCGTGCAATTAGCTTTCGATAAAACTCGTACTAGCCCCACAGCAGAAATATGAACTGTAAATTTATCTATCTATTTAGGTATGAGCACGGAACAGATACACATAAGTCATCAGTCAATTTTCGACAAAATATTGTTTTTGACATGTAAGCAAGGGTTTTTTAATGAATCTGTGCTTATTCAAAGCGAACAGAGCTACATTTTTTTACTCTTTCACATTTTTTAAACTTAAAGCTCCAATACTTGATGCTTGTGTCGTGAAAGAGAATCGGTATACAGCAGGTTCGAAAGCTGGAGTCGTAATCTTTAGGTTACCGACCAGTTGATTAACTGATCAGATATAAGAAAGCTGCAATATTTGGCAATGTCGGTGATATTATAACACGTCTCTGGGCAATGTACTTAGAGGAAGTTGATAATTATTACAGGAAACAAAACCAAAAACTTATTAGAATTACTAAATCACCTTTTTAAGACGGAAATTTCTATTTGGGATGAGAACATAAAAAACCAAAGATTTGAATATAGATATCAAAATAAGGCCTATTCAGAAATAATTTACGTAGAATTTCTGGTAGAAATACCTAAGCTGATACCGATCTAAGTGGGTAGATATACCTTTATTATTATTTTTCCCCATAGTATAAATTATTGATACCTATCCATATTTATACAAGCTACAAACTAAATGAAATTATAAGGGATATTATTGGATCATTTTTAAACTAGCTACATATTACATGTTGTGTCTGGCTGGTTAGGATGTGCCTGCATATTATAATATTATACAAGTGGATGAGATTTCAGTTGTTTCCGTTAATTTTTTCTAATTCCGGGACTACCTGTTCTTTGAGGGAACCATTTTTTGTTTCCTTAATTTAATATTATTTGAATAGTTGAGACGTCGGCATATAAAGGGAAAAAGGTCAACGTTCTGTTCTGGAGCACATGGGAGCTGTTTCCGGATCGTAAAATTATTAAATCATATTATTCATATTCAGAGGCCTGCTTAGACAAATTATGCAGTATAATTTTTAACTTTTGCATAATTACATTACAATAGGTACATTATTTTATAGACTGTGCGATATTTGCAATGGTAGACAATATCAGTTTAATGAATTCGCTTAGAACTAAAGATATGAAGTTTTTTTTTTATGTAATTTGGGAAACAGTTTTTACGGATGTAAAATGTCTACAAAAAATTACCATTTCAGACATTTTATGAATAACTATGGCAAAAGGCAAACGGAGACGGGGTAAGCCCATCAAATAATTAAAAGACTCTACGAAGGTGTGACCTTCAGTTGCATTTACATCGTGATTCCGATCCAATTCCAAATAGTTTGACTTTTGTAGGTCTTTTTTGAATTTGGTTTATCTTTACGAAAAAATGCTTTAAATAAGGATTTATTAAAGTACTTTTTTAGCGCTAAAATTATAGACAGTCCACATTGAAATCGGGATTGAATTTCGGACATGGATAAAGAAGAAGAAAGAACTGTATTTTTCTTTTTTAATTTTCTATCACCTCAACTACATATATCTAAATTTTGGAGATTTGAAAGGTTTGTTTACAATAATGTTGCGAGGGCTGGGAATTACCACGGCAATAACCCTTTCGGTATAATATGTATCTAAGTGATTAACACTACTTACCCTAGATACCTCCCTTGTGTTTTGTATTAAATTTACACGAAGAATATTCCTAAATACCTATACCTATTATAGTGTTGATTTAGAAATAAATAAATAATAAATAAATAAATAAAGCTTTATTGTGTATCAAAAATCAACTCATACAAAACATTCAAAGATTCAAAGGGCGGACTTATCCCGAAGGATCTCTTCCAGCCAACCCAAGGATCTCTTCCAGCCAACCCAAAGAAATAATAAATTATAAGTACATACCTACCTGTATTTCCACTTAATACATTTTTATATGCTAATTGGTAAACCGTAATTTGAACCTACATTTATTTTAAACAACCAAATCCAGGAAAGGCTAAAAAATACAATATATCAAAACATTATTCTGGTAATAAAATAATAATTCAATCCAGATTTAAATATTGCCAACCTACCAACCGGTAGTAATTTTATTATATTTATTTTAAACTAGCTTTCCCGACAGACATTGTCCTGTAGTCCTTTCTATGAATATGAATATTGATTTCAAATTTGTAATTTATACAAAAATACGTTGAAAATATGTTTGAATGGTAAAAAATTATTTCTGAAAGCTCGATAAAAAATGCCATCACAAATCTGCGTACCAATATCTTTAATATCAATGGTTGTCAGGTTTAAAATAATGTTGCTTTTTTTAGCCTGACAACCTTATTTTTAACCTGTTGTTATTATATAGGTATTTTTTCATAGATGGCGTCGCAGCAAATCGAGTAAATTAATCGAGAAATTTAGTATTATTTAGTATTATAATATTGTATTATATTGTTTCATATATGCATTTTTCAACGTTTTATTAGTAATTCTGTTGTCCGGAGCGGAGAAAAATCCATTAAATCAAACATAGGAAGAATCTGTTCAGTTGTTATAAGTGTTCTCATTAACCCGACTTTCTTTTATATTATAGATAGCTCATAATTCGATTAACAATTAAAATAAGGTCCTTTACATACGTAACATTGTGTTATTGATTTCTGTTTCCCAGGGTCCGAGCTTTGTGGGAAAGGAGATTCTGAGCACATCATCTTTTGTCATCTCGAATATGAGAATTGGACGAGATTCATCGAGACATTGTTCGCGATATGAGTAAGGGAACTGGTGGATTCCGTTACATATTGATGACAATACAATGCAACGCTTAAGGGGAGAGCAGGAATGATTAGAGATGTCCATTTGTATGCAGCTACCTACAATTTTTTTTGTACCTTGTAACTCTGATACAGGTATTAACCTTTTCAGATACAATAGGTACATACGTACCTACATAACGGTTAATTTGATTCCCACGTATTTTCGACCAACTTTGGTAGCTTAGAATGGTCTTCAGAACAGAAAGTTCTCAGTTTCGAATACCATGCTTGTCGCAAAATAATTGCTCAAGTGTGATCTTAATTTAAAGTGGTTGGTGGCCTAGCGGTTACGACACCGATTTTCGTAATGTTACGTAGGTAGGTACTGGAGGTTCTTGGTTCGATCCCAGGTGCCGACTATCTTCCTCTTTTACGACACAAGCGTTAAGTAGCTTATAATGAAAGAGTCAAAGAATGTATTGTGTTCACCTTGAGTGAGTACAGATACATTTAAACAAAAAAAAACATTGGGAAGGGAGCAATGAACTGGGAAAACTCCTAAAAATTAAAATGAATCCTCATCGTAAAGTAGCCGCAATGATGTCACAGAATATTTCGATCACACGACGAAACACAATAATTATTGAAATCGGGAGATGGAAATCCTGCTAGGACCTGCTTTCTGACCTGCTAAAGGTGCGAAGGGGCACCGAAAGTCTGCAAGAGACCTCTAGAGACGAGGCCCAATATTAGAAATAACTCCAAGAACTAATAGAAGGAAGTCACAATAGACCTAATTTCGTAGCGGTGACGCAAGAGGCGTATGGTCCTATAAAAACAAAGAGAGGACGTACATTTTTATAAATATAAAACATCCGTAGCCTCAAAATGCAACGCAGCTAAAAATAATCAATCTTTCTTCTTTCCAATTTTCTCATAAAATTGACTTTTAAACTTCAGCAGCAAAGCAAATACATTTTTCTAACAAAAGCTTCCTTTTGAATCTATTGAACTGTGGTAATGAAATAAGGATACACTTTTACAACATTTTAGTTTAATCTGTATGTCACATAATATTCAATTGTGCGGTCTTGTTTGTATTATTTTCTCATCGCAATGTCTTCTCAGGATCAGGTTAGATCCTGTGTCAGAGCAAGTGACGACTTGGGTCGTGAGAACCCTCGATTGTGTAGGTACCTACCACAACTACCGTGTGAAGTAGGAAGTGCAACCCCTGGATATGGCGAGACCGTCAACCTTTGGTAATCAAACCATTATTTAACTGAAGTTTTTGTTTATAAAAAAGTATTTATTTCTATATAAAATGTTACTAATGCGCTTTTGTCTTTTAAAAGTTGTATATTTTTTTGCGTATAGCTATGTTATTTCTATTTTGGCTTGAAAGTTATTTCTTAGTTTTATGATTTCTTCTTTGCATGACCGAGAATATTTAAAACTATATAGGTAACATAATAAACTTAATATTTCGTTAATAAAATTTCTATGTATATAGAACTTACAAAGTATAAATGTATAAAGTAGGTATAAATGTATGTACAAAGTATATATGTATAAAAATTCTATGTACAAAGATATCACATCTCTGTATAAATACTTAGAATTTCACAGTCTTTGACTTTCTGCAAATTATTAAGTATGCGCAGACACAGTGACACAAAAGTAAACCTTATGAAAACTATGAGTACCTAATCCAATAGACGTTTAGACAAGTTCTTCTAATGTGGTATGAGAAACGATACCTAGTTCAAATATTCCATCCATTTGAAGTTCAAAAATAACTGTCTAAAATCTATCAAAAGCTTTTTTCATATTATTTCATGATAATGTTTCAGAATTTTCAACCACAAAAAACCTATATTGAAAAAATACTTTATTAATTCAGAATTCGTTTAATTTAAAATATTATAGTAAAAAAATAATTCTTAATACAAGAAACTCCTTATTGTACACCAACAAAACATATATCTAATGAATTTACTTAAATTTCTAACACCATAAAAACAGTTCGATGGCAGTGCTGCACCCCTGACCAACAAGTAGACACCAAATAGATCGGTACTCGGTACCAAAATTTACCAAATCTAATTCCTACTCCATGAACTTGTTTCCAGGTCATAAGAAAAAGTAATAAAGATCTAGTCTAGAGGATCCCGTCTTTTTATCTACGGCATTGTGTTTGGTTTTATATTATTATTTATTTTGTCAGGTATTTAACGGTTTTTAAGAATCACCTTAACAATAAAACAGGGAATCTATCCTCAACTCACATTAAAACCGTTTGGAATTAATTAAAAAAATGTAACATATTATCTGACGATATTATTCCAGAAGCGATTGATTCCCATAATTAAAATTAATATCACATTTATATTTGAATAAACCAAATAAATCCTGAATATTAATTATGAATTCGAACTGATTTTTATTGAAACTAGACCGGTTTATGAAATAAATTTGGTTAAATATTTATCAAATAAAATGATAATGTGAAGGTAAAGGGATCGATACATTAGGTACCTACTATGTATTGTGATTATTCATTCAATATTATGATGATTTATTGTCTGCTGTGTTTTGCATAACTTGTTCTGTTTCAAGTAACACTTTTGAGTAAACTCTAAGACTTGTTTTATGTACATTATACATCAATGGCGTGGAGATTTTCGAAAATAGTCGATATTATCCGATTTGGTCTTTTTATAAAAATATAATGTTTTAAACGTTGTAGAATCCGTGTTTGATCCTGGCTTGATCACAAGAATTCGACAAAATTTTCAAAGCCATATTTGGTTGGCTGGAAGAGATCCTTTGGGATAAGTCCGCCCTTTGAATCTTTAAAGTGTTTGTATAAAAATTATTTTTAATTAATTATTTCGCAATAAAGTTTTATTTATTTATTTATTATTGCGCCCATACGTGACACATTTATAATTTCGATTCGACTGATAAATTATTGCTGTAAGACGAGAGTATGAACAAAATTTATTGACCTGTTGGTATGGGGAAAGGTGTGTTTCAAACAACATCAGAGCAAATCATAAAAACTGAAATTTACGTTTACCTAATTGTATAATAAACTTTAATTAAATAGTTCAGAAGGTTTAGTTGCGGAAAAATATGAAAATGAACCTTAGTAATGATTGGAAGTCGATCAAATTCTAATTTTCAAAAAGAATTGGTTGTAATTTCACTATCAATCAATACTCCAGATATGATCTCACTTAGGAGCATAGGGAGGTTAAAATAATGCTCTTCTCAGAGTTCGAATCTCGTAATTTCAAGAAACTCTTCCCACTCAAGATTAATAATTATTTGTTTCTAATGGTATTAAATTATTATTCGTTGTTAAACGTTTTGATCTAAAATATTTATATAGTAACAAATAAATGCTTTTTGGCATATATGGACTGCACGCCATTGTTTGTACAATGAAGTATATATTCAAGCATAAGTCCTAGACAAAGTGAAATAATCATGCACGAGGATATGAAATATGGAGAAATTTGAAGTTATTATGGTCTTTACTACAATGTGAGTGTTATTTCCATATAATATTTCTATGCTGCGCTTTCCAATGCAAAATCGTTTGCGACTGTCTCATAATATAAAACAAAAGGTAAGTACAACGTTTTTAATTTTATATACCTACTTATCTACGTTTATATAAATTTAGACTCGTCTAATTAGCTTTTTCATCACCACTGGTTCTTCTTCTTCAAAATGCTTTTACAGCCTCCGCGGCCCCGTAGACAGTTTAAAATTGGCGTTCGACTTCAAACGAAGATTTCGTCAATGTACCTACCTAGAGTGCGAAAAAAAGAACTATCCACTGAAACTTATAAACAATTACCTATTTAAAACAAACAAAGACACTTATATTTAAAAAGTGGACAGTTAATTTTCTTCCTACGCTACATTGTCGAAATCTTCGTTTGTAGTCGAACGCTCTGGGTACGAACTGAGTTATCCGGATAAATATTTCCATTTATTGGATTCCAATCAATAATTGATTTCAGTCAGCAAGTATTGCTGGATATTCCTAAGCCAGGATGCCTACCTGCCGTCTACCCAAACCACACCTATCAATTTAACCTTTCATTATAAGATGAAGCAAACTGTAACTATATGCACCAAAGGGTTTTCTCCTGATTCTGACCAAATATTCTCTATCCACCTCTTTGAAATTATCGTTTTCGTGAAAAAAAAAAATAGGTATCTGCATTCCCTCAATCCAATGAGAAAAATCTGAATTTAGTTGCTAAATAGCTTTTCTAATTATTTACAACCAACGGTTTTACCCTGATTTTGACCTAATCGAAGCTGTAAGGTGAATCATTGACCTGAAGGCCAGTAGTGATAGTTATACTAAGGATAATTATTATGGTTTAAGTAGGTACCTACTTTGGTGGTATGGGAGTTTTCGACATACATACATTTTGTTGGTTGGGCATCTTGAAGATTAGGTATATAATAATAATTTCTTGTATGATACTCGGGAAATCATTTTTAATGGGCGTTCTAGGAAAAATAGAACTAAAGAAGGAGTGCATCATCTGCATATGCAATTATTGTGACATTCTGATGAAGGATCATTATCAACAAGTCGTCAAAATAAAACATTCCACAGAAAAGGTCCAAGGAGGGAGCCCTGTGGATATTCCATAGTCACTTCCCGCTCAATCACGCAATCTCCATAGAAAATTATTGTTATATCTCGATCGTTGAAGTAGTCTGAAACAATGCTGAATTAATCTGGTGGGCAATTTGGACTCATATAAATTAGTCAAGTTACAAAGTCTGTTGTGCTTTTATTGTTTGAACTCAAATTCATCGATTTCATCTATTTCTAAAAAAATATATTATACACCTTTGAAGAAATTGTCGACGATTTTTTGTATTTGAGTCATGGAATAAGCGTCCCAATAAAAACAAACCATTTTGCAGGTTATTAGAGAGATACAGTGGAGAAAATTGCTGCAAACCAATCGTACGATTGTGGCCAGAGAAGAAGATTATGTAGACATAATTTGAGGATTCGAAAAGACATTCTTATCTGAAGAAATAGGTTGTGGCGATGTAACCAATAATAATAACAAGTTTTAAAGATCTTGGGAGATGAAAGATTAAAAATAGTAACTTACACATTGGGGGCGAACTCCCCCTAGTTCCGGGACACGTATAAAAATAGGTTACTCAGAGTCCCCCTTTTTGATATTGGAGTACTTCCACAGCCGCATAGTGGTGGGTGCTGAGGAAACATATTTCTCCGGGTAATAACAGGGTGTGCTACAAGGCACAGTACCATCAGACTTACCTCAATAACAATACAATTAAGTACAGATCTTAGTTTTCTTAATGCGGTTATCACGTTATCTATGTTATTTAGCTGTGATTTATTTATCATTTTTTCACTTTTATTCAATTTTACGTCTTCTCCCTCTTTATTTTCGTCAATTTAACCATTCATGTCTGTGACATAACAATAATAAATAATTATTTAACTGTTATGTCAATTTATAAATGAAACTAACAGTTAACAAAACCTCTCCGCTGAAAATAGTCGCTTAGTCAGCCGAAAATATATTTCGAATTAGAAAAATTATTGTAATACTGCAAAGATAGTTTCATTTATAAATTGGTATAATAACCAAGTATTACAAAGTAAAAATAAATAATATGTTTGAAGAATAACCAAAGTTAATAACCAAAGTCTGGATAGTCATTTTTTGCCTGTTACGTTAATTGAACATGAAAACAGTTCCTATAACCTACATATGGACTGATTGAAGGTTTTTTTTAAACAAAATATCAGTTACCTTTTATCCTTTTCTGAACAGAGTTCTTTAAAAGTTTTCCACCTCCCTCTGTGCTACCCCCTTATCATCCACGCAATATATATTTAATCTCTCATCATTTGCCGTGAGGTTGCCGGTTAAGAATAGCACCTCTGCTCTTTTTGCTGGTTCTTCGAGCATCCTGTAAGAGGCAGGAAATCGAAAAATCAGATCGGGACCATGAGATTGACCACCTGACGTCCTTAAATCTCAAGTGGTCAGAAAAGGAACAATGGGCCTTGGACGCCTTCGAGCGCAATGGAGAGCTCTTGTTGCCTCCCTATGCTCCTGAGTGGGGTTTAGGCCTCCCGCATTGTGGGTTGGTCTGTGGGAATCCGCGGCGGACTTGGTTTGTGTAGGGCCGGCTTTTCGGTTTGATTACTTCGATGGAGCTAGAGGGTCGGTTTCGTGTGGATCGGGTTTCCTGCGGATTTGTCTCTTCCGGGCTGGCTTGCATTGTGCGGGGGGCCTTAAAGGGTGTATGTATGAATGTATGCATCATCAGGATACTTTTATATTTTTCAACAAAATAAATATGATGTTTTCTGTTAGAGAACGTAAGATATTAGCGGGTGCGCGAGACGCAGCTAGGGTGGATTTCAACATCTGCTCGGCACGCGCACGTCTCACAAACCACAGACAATAGGCCAGCACTCTTGCTCCATATCTCCATCCACTCCAGTCTGCAGCGCACCCTCTCCCGGTGCCAGCCAGGCAACTCGGCACACCTTCCCACTGCACACATGTCCTGAGGTAACGAGAGAAATGTTTTTATACCACGGATGTCTAAGTACCTACCCAGTACCCACCTCCTTCACTAATAAATGATTGGTAATGAAAACGGAGCTTATGACAGCTGAAATTTTAATGAACTTACTCTGAAAGACTTAAAAAAACAACGACATGTGCATTGGATAGGGTCAGGTTCACTGAGTTATTTTTAATAAGTACAGCGCCATCTTATCAATTTTGTGTAGGACGGTAGCGTAGTCAATGAAGCCAAAGCTGACAACACCACACTGTATAATATGGTAAGTGGTACGTATGTAAAAAATATATTTTTATATGGTTTAAATCTTGGGTCAGCCAAATAGTGCCCATCACAAAAATAGCCAATTTAACGCATATAATTATTTGAGAATCTATTGTGGTTTGAAATAGAATTGCTAATATGGTCATTTTTATGTCATCGAATTATTCGTTTTTCTGGTTTATCATCACGCTGCGCCGAAAAGAGTCAAAGCTTCTAAACTCTAAAGCATGCCGTACCTTCATTTACACATCAAATAAAATATAACAAATTTCAATAGGTTTAAAAATCTGTATTGTTTTAACGTTTTTCAATGAAAAGTCATTTTTTTAGGTATCTACTTAATAAAACAAAAAGTTAATAAGATGCAATACACGTGATACTAACATAACTCTAAGACACCTGGATAGAAGCATTTTGAACCTATTCAGATGAAAAAAAAAACACATTTGCAAAAATTATGATACAACAAAGAGATTCCGCATTTTTTTGTATATTTAGACGAATACACATTACTACTTCCTGACCATCCCAACATGCATTTACGACCCCCAGCCCTGAATCAGGGTTGAAAGGCCTTTCAGGGTCTTTTGAGGGTCTCATAGGGCACGCTGCCAACCGTCCCGGTCACCTGCAGACTGGGGCAGATGTACAAGATGCGCGCACTGGGGACACATTATTATAATCTAATACAGTTTTATGTTATTTAACACTATATACACAAATAACGTAAAAAATAACAGAGATTTCGTTACCTTCATTTGAAAAGATTCTAACTAACATTTTTAGCAAAGAAGAGTTTTTTAGGACTAATATCACATTGTTTCTGGGTATCTTTAACATAGAAGATGAAAAAGAAAGTGACATGGTAAGTACGAAGGTATTACACCGATTGTCATTCAGGGTGCTTGGTAATTTCTTCTTTTTTTCTAGCCTCATAACCTTAATTTATGTGTATTCGAAAGTACCTACCTACTGATAGCTATGAAACAAAATAAGAATAAAACATTTTCAAAGTTGTATTTTAATACAGGTTCATATTTTTTGTTTTATTCTTATTCACAGATTCTGCGAATAAATTTTAATTTATTAGCAGAACCTGTAAGTTAGGGAAAGTTTTTAAACGAGGGCAGATATATAGAAGGCGATAAAAAGCCATTGTTTTTGACACAAAATTATTCCTAAAAGTTGACATCTTTCTAATCTTAAAAAAAAACTCTAAAGAATCTTTAAATGATACCGCACATTTTACTTTTGAAGTTATGAAAAAAAAATTACGACGAACAACAGCTAGAATGAACGTGTTAACAAATTAAGAAGATTAATTTATCACCCAACACTTAAAATTGTCACCCATTATTTTTAACACGCAATTTTTATTTATGGTTGCCTATTTTTTTAAGAAACTGGTATTTTCGTAGGTAGGTAGATACCTACATAATTATATCATCATTTATTTATTTTAAAGGTATTTGCAATAATATGAAGAGGTCAATAATGTCAAAATCTATACACATGGTGAAATAGTTTTAATCCGACGCCTTGCAAAAAAAAATTAAACTTACAAGTAGGTATTAAACAAATAATAAATTATCATTGAAACAATGGAGGAGTAAGGCCTTTTTCTCAAATGAGCGGTTCTTTTTCGGTCGCTTCCAATAAATGGGAAACGATGCTTCTGTTTCTAATCAGACCGAACATTATATTAATTATTGTCGGCAGCGATCGAAACGAGCCGAACCGCCGAAGTGTGAATTGGCCTTTAGTGTCCCGTGAGCGCGATGTTCGAAGTCTGAACTATCCGACTAAAGCTAATAAATTACTTACTAGTTAGCACTTGTAAGTTGCGGCTTCCACTCATAGACCAGGGAATATTAATCACTTTCTAGGCACGAGTTAACTAGTCAAAGTGTTAAAATATCACCAGATTAAACATAAGTGCGTAACATCCATTAAGTTCTTTGTACAACGTGACGAATGCCGCCAAAGTAGGTACTGTTGTTTTTAAGCGTCTTTTGTGTTAAAAGAATCTGATAGGAAAATTACCATTTTTGTATTATTGGTTGTAAACAATTGGTTAATACCTACTGGATCGCGGTATTTCTCTTCTTCATCATAGTATATGAGAGGCAAATTTTTCGACAAGCACCTGCAATAATTATCCGAGTAGCGGGATTTTTGTTTTTCGACATTCTCAATGTAACGGCTGCCTATTTGCACACATACGAGTCTTTTTGATCCATCTTTCGAAATGGGTACCTATTGAAATTTTCAGTTGTAAAACTCTGAAGCTTGTCAAGAAAAGTAGTAGGGGAGACCAGCCTAAGTTGGCGATGTTAAGGGATTTGTAAGATATCACCTTTAATGGAATGTTTATTTAAATAAAATATTTTACTATATTATAGATAATACATTTGCCTACAATAATACGAGCATTAATTTTTACTAAAACATAAGAATTTATAGAAAAATTGTATTTAGAAAACATCCTCAAATTCGTCATCTTACCCGTATGCCGGGTAAGATGACTATATGCATAGGGAAAGTTGACGAATTGCATCATAGTATGGGTTCTGTCTTACAACTCTAGATTAAATTAAAAAGATAAAGGAATAAAACATTTTTATTGTATTTAAAAACGAATTGATACATAATATCAAACATATGTACCTAAATCATTTTAAAAAAATCAACATGAAATAAAGAAAAAAATAAAATAGAAATTAACACAATAAAATGAAAAACCAACTTAAAAATAAGAATTTAACGTTTATTCACATGAATCACACTTAAATTCCCCTTCTCCTTCGTAGTTACTGCACTTTTCGTGCCACCAGGATTTGCAAATCTTAACTGTAACCAATCTTCAGCTGGAGGTTCTTCATAAACCTCCATACATAGTGGACATCGAATTACAACGTTTTCCATGACTGTTAATGAGCAATTACAACATGTATATTGATCAACCTTAACAATAAAAAAGTTCACAATAAAAGATGACAACCAAAAATATAATTTGCATTATGTAGGGTAAGATGACGAATTCGTCAACTTACCCGCGTCATCTTTCCCGTGAGTGATATTTTAAAAAGAGATACAAATAATTCATAAATATAATATTAATGATTTAAATTTATTTACATGATATAGTAAAATACACCTTTATAACAAATATGTAATCAGTTTTTATCTTAAATATACGGATATTCTTTAAAACAGTGTTTTGAAACACTGTTTTTTTACATCAAGGACACAAAAAACAGCAAAGCGCAGTTCACGTGCAAACACTTTGCCGACACGAGACAGGCTGATTTGATCCGTAGTCAGTATACTATTCTTGATTCTTTTCATCGTATAGTGTGTTCTCACTCATACATTTCACAGAAAAAAACAGCATTCGTCATCTTAGGCACTTCGCCAACTTAGGCTGGTCTCCCCTACCTAACTGTCTGACCCCTGGTTTCGAAGCGACGAAGAAATAACGTCTTGTCCATAAGGTGGACATTGCCTTATGGACAAGACGTTATTGTGGGTTGTGCGTTGTTGCACAGGTCCGATGAATGTTGGCACGAATTACATGTAGGTACGTTTTTCATTAATAGTTTTTTTTTTTTTTTTACGGCTTCCCCTCAGTCGACACCGACTTCCCAAAGATCCATCTTTTGGTTTTTTTTTACAGTTTGGAGGGTAAACCGCGTTGCTGTCGCCTTCCGGAGACTAAGAATGACTACTCCTAGAGGCGTCCTCAAAACATGGCCAAAGCTGGTCAACCAACGAAACTTTATAGAGCGAGTGATGTACCTACATAAAACTTTGTATTTGTTGTTCAATAAAATACGGCGTATCTAGGACATCCTACAGAACTACGCAAACATGTCCTATTTTAACTTCAAAGTAGGTTACATGATGAACAATATAAGTACCTACCTATCTATGATTTCAAACAGACCTACTAATATTCAAAACATTATAGGTATTTATTGCGCAATACAGTAAGCAAATAAGTAGATAGGTACCTACTTGCAATAATAGTGATATTTATATTATAAGAAGGATAACAGGTCCGGATTGTCCTTAGATGCCGAATAAAGGGGTTCCGTTGTGAGTGATATCTTAAGGAGTGAACACACAAAGCAGACGGATGTGATGACACATGTAGCTGTAGGTAACACCTGAACTTTTAGATAAGTAGGTACATACACAAGTAGATACAGAGTAGTAGGTAGGTACGTGTATTGCTACTGTCCTCTTTATAGGACATCAAATGCCAACTTGACTACTAGCCCGAGTATATACCTATACCTAGTCTGTTAGAGGTCAAACACTCTTATGAACGGATTGGATCTGTCAGAAAACATTTAAAATTGTTCAAATTATACGTGTACAAAAACAACACTATTCCTAAATTTACCCAAAAAATGCGATATATCTGGAAAAACATTATTTTCTTCTTCGTTTTCTCATTGCTGAGAGTCGTGACCCAGGGTTTATTTGGTGTCGCAGCTTGAGCTCTAAGCACTAAACGGATCAGAGAAAAGAAAAAAAAATATCGTTAGATTCACCTTCATAAAAAAGTGTTGATTCAGCGGGGGGTTCACCAAATTATCAATCTAATCAAATAAATACGGATTTATTCAAAATATAAGTAATAAGCTCAAACAATGACATATCAATAGAAATTTTGGACTTGCAGTTTCTGAGGATTGGCTTGAATTAATATTTTTTTAGTAGGTATTAAAGTATTGACGGTCGACATAAGATCGGGGTTGAGTTTCAAGAGTAACCTCCCAGAACGTTCTCCGCACACCGTGATTGCTGTTTCTCTTTCCTATATATAATGTTATCACAAAGTCCCACTACACCGCCTAAGTGCGTGACGTCACTATGATCTTGCTTTCCGGCCTGCGAAAGAGATAGCAAATCTCGACGAGGAAGATTCACGAATGACGCAACGCATCGTATGCGGAGGGTCTGTAATCTATTAGGTTTATGCTTCAGCATTTGATTTGTACAAGTGCCTACATTTTTATTACAGTGAACAGTGAACACCTTCTTCAAGATAAACATGAGGCAGATGGACACATGATGAGGCAAGTACGCAGACACGTGCTTGTTTGAACTGTTCCGGTACATAAAATATTGTGTTATCATGGTTGTTCAATATAAATAAAGGTATACTCAGTTATTAAATTTATACTTCCTTCTAAAAAGCATAGGTACATTTTTTTTAAAATGGACTTGACACTCAGTAATTCTTATATGATAAAAAATTCCGCTGCCTGGCATGAATTTGAGTGCAATTTTCATATCCTAACTATTTAATAACTAACTAAATTTTAGAGCCGCGAGGCTACCAACCATGCATTGGTCCCTCAATACTTATCGTAAAGTACCAATATTATCACATACCAGCTCCACCAACCTGTCCCAGAGCTCCTTGTTCGCTGCCATGTGCAGGGCCTCGCACCATGTCGAAAGCGATCGAGATTCGTTAAAATATTTTGAAAGTGCAACTGTGTTTCCAAATTCATAATAAACTTTCAGTACAAACACAGTAGAAACTAGTTTTATATAAAATACGGTATAATAGTCTTCAGAGTATTACTTTGTGTTCCGTTAGGTGATTATCTACTCAAAGGACACATGTCCTGCGGATACAAGGTGTTCTTTATGTATAACATTAAGTACAACTTATCAATGAATCGTCACCATTGTCAGGTCTGACGAAATATTCTAGTACCTTCTTAGATATAAAATTATTTATTTTCATAAGGATAGATAGATCAATTTTATGAATAGATTTCCTTGTACGAGTATTAGGATTGCATAATCATTGCTCAGTACGCATTAAGCAAATCGTCCAAACCCCAGACCTGCTGGACTTTTTTGCGAAAATGGATAGAACACTTTGCGTTGTACAAAAGCCTTTCTAGCATAACAACTCTAGTCATTTCTGTCCCTATGTAAATAAGAAGACACCCGAAAATACTAAGGGACCGTTTTAGTATGAGAGATGTTATGGTGCAGAAAGAGAAGGAGAGAATGGTATAGTCAATAGACATGTCCAAAGAACGGACAATACCAAATTCGCGGAGAACCTTCGGAAAGATGAAAGGACAGTTGGGGCTCAACATATTAAGACGAATAACTCTGAAGAACAAGCCAGCTTAGCTCAAATCAAAGAAGGAGAAGACGTCCGAAGGGTTTTTGGCATTATAACACGTACGATTGTCGATCAGTTTAGCTAGATTGCAAGTTCAACATCTGGGAAGAGTATCGAAATCACACAATAGTCCCTATACACTAAGAGTTAATAAATATCTAGGTATAATCCTCTTTTTCATACTTTAGCAATCATCATCGCTTGTCTCGAGTTGGCCCTCGCTTCTTCCTGAAATTTTCTCCTACATTACTATCTTTTTGGAATACGATCATCAGTCATTTGGCCTTGAGAGTTACGACATCATTGAGAGTTGCGACATCATTAGGACATTACAAAATTGTCTATTTGTCTCATAATATATCAACAATGTCACATGGCCCATCTGCAAGAAACATTTTTTAAAACACCGCAAACAGGTAGAACATTCTGAAATGTGTTTTTTACCATCGGTATTCCGCAACACGTGTTTTCACGCTACATTCGTCACATTTAACGAAATCAGGATTTTTTTTTCAAAACATTTTGTTCATAAGTATTAGGATCACGCGAGATAAGTTTTTTACCAAAATTCTTTGACGGCACATCCTTCTACTCCAGCTGTCAACACGGTCGGACAATTTATTTGAAAGATGGTTACTATCTGCGGAGTCAAACAAAGCAACCGCGATTTTTCGACTCAGTTTGATGAAACATTATGTAATCGATTGTTGAATGTAGAAACCTCAATCATTTTAGCTAATCCTGTAATCCTTTCTTCCTGTCTTGATTGATAAAATCGATAAAAACCGCAAATTCTTAAATTGTGGGCTACATAGCCGTAATGATAACACACCAGAAGGAAACATCTGTTTAAATATTAAAGAAAAGCTAAATTGTCAAAAAATCTTGGCTGATAGTTTCATAAAAAAATATAACGAATATTTACCCCTTTATTTAGATTCAAGAATTTGTCACCAAATAGACTCTTCCAGTTTAGTGAATTTCAGTATTAATGTTTTTCACAATCATGTTAAATTAACTGATGCTCATCCTTCCTCAATTTACTATAGACAAGCACCTATTCGGTAAGATGTTGAAAATCCTTTTCTGTACCCCCATCCCATTCGCACTTGGGATTCCAGGACCATTCAAATTTTACAACCTATATTAGTGGGTACCTAACTATGGAGTATGATGTATGAATTGATTATAAAAATGGTGATATAGATATGAATGAGCCTAGTGGTTCGATAGCTGACTTTCATACTGCGTTCGTGGTTTCGTGCACCGTTGCAGACTATCGTCTTCTTTTACGATACAAGTTTCCAAAATGTCGAAAAGGTAATGTGTTCACTTTGATGAATCCAGATGTCTCTCTTATTTCAAAAAACATTATTTATTTTTTTATTAATTTCATATTATGCTATCAACGTACAAAATTGATGAAATAAAAGGTAAGCTCGAATAAGTACTACCATGCTACATACAATAGACACAGGTAAGAATCAAACATACTATGTAGGTGTCAAAGGAATCTATAAAACTCTTTTGATTAACAGAATAAGACCGATCTACCAGGTAGACAAGTGCAGCGAAGGAATGCAATTCTATTCTCCGAACATTTTTACGACGTTGGCGCATTGCTGAGTAAACAAAGTCTCTACACGACAAAAGCAAAAGAAACAGCTGCTGTTTTCAGATTTTGCGTGCGATTGTTCGTCCAACACAATGAGAATAGTCCCAACTATAAAACGAATCAAAAGCTCGTCGTCGTACGTGTAAAAATATATTTTAAATAATCGTGTCGTAAGGTCTCGTTTTGTTGTGTCCATGGTATAGCATAGGAATGATTTTGTTAAATGAATTTAATCTTTCATGGCAATCACGAACAAGAATACGCAGGGTATGCGCGTGAAGAATTGCGCCATAACACACCAGGGAGGTCTGCTGATGTTGAGTTCAGTTAATCTCCAATAGTATGTGCAGGTGGCATTATCTACAACAAAAGTGAAATCCTTTCGTTCAAACAGACTAAGCTGCTTAAACAAATACACAACTAGGTATATGAATGTTCCAAGATGACCTATCAACAAGTAGGTACCTACTCACAGGCTTCACAATCGTGGTATTGGTTCGAAATAGAAATATATTTTGATGATGATACAAATTTTCTCCTCCTCAGTTAACCACCAGAAAATCTTGAAGCTGTGCACATACACAAGATAATGATAACTATTGTACACCTGTTAGTTCACCTCTCTCTGGTTAAACCATAATGTGGGAAATGCTATGGTGGAATGAAGATCAAACAAACGAACAATCTACTTCAAAAATTGACTTTGATCACAATGGACAACCAAAAACGTGCATACATTCAGCATTAACGCATTTCACAAATAGTATATCATGGTCAATACTGACATTTAATTTTGAAACTACCATCTTTACAAAAATAGCCATCCACGTAACTCAAAAGACAATGAAATGATGGATGCAAAGTATCAGTTTGCGAGACACAAAACGCAACGAATGGTTTAAAGACAGGAGAAATGTGACAGATGTGGTCCGAAAATTGGCATCACTAAAATGGAACTGGGCTAGATACGCATTAAAAACAGATGACCGGTGGACCTAAAGAAGACCTTGGAGTGGCTACCAAGAACCCTTAGCAAAAATCCAGACAGGTCACAAACGCATTGGTCTGACGATGCAGAAAAAAAACACCGCATACAAGTAGCAAAGGATGGCTGCTAAAAGGTAGCTATGGAAGTCGTGAATGAAGTGATATGTTTAATATTCGACTGGAGAGGGCTGATGATGATACCTTTAAAGCAACTGTTTCAATGAAAGTATAATAACACTGGCTTGGAGAGCCTGCGTTCCACGTCCACCCATAATTCGTTTCTTCATCTCCATCTTACAGTCCCCATTTCACGCACACAATCGAGCCATTTCCATTTTATTTCATTTCTACGAAGCCATATAAATAAATGGATATTAAAATAAGTTAAAAGGTCAGATTGGGTTGTCAGGTTGAGAGTTAGTTTTAAGCACATCTATAACTAGCTGGTAAACGGAACTATAAAATCTTCGGAAACTTCTGAAATAGGCTGTGCAAAATCATACGCATTATGAAGATTTTTATTTCCTGTCTTCACTCCTGCATATCTATTATGTGTCTTCCTATGTACCTACTGATAAATATATTTTGGCGAATAGTGTGATGGTCATATTTTTCTCCTTCTCCTTCGTTATTTTCACATTTCTGGGGCCTTGGGGTATCCTCCGTCGTTGTTTTCACATATCTGGGGATATTCACCACGTAGAACACTTCTTCATTACTTTATTTATCTGGGCACACTCGCTCGCAAGAAGGTACCTATTCCTAAAAATCACATATACCGCTTCATAGCCTAGCCGAGCCCACACATATTGTTACACAAGTTTTTTGATTCTGTTGTTTGTCTCACTTCATACCTACTCGGTTGTAATGTCTGCGTATATACTTAAACTGGTGTTTTTGATGTCCATACAATTAGTATAATTATTTTTTGTATCATCACTGTTTGTATGTTTGTTCAATAAAATAAAATAGCTAAAAAATCATTGAAATATCAAACCACTCTAGTGATCATTTGGTTCCAAATCCGTGTACATAATCTATATATTTTTAAAATTCTGTGATCAAATAACAACACATTAATTTTGATCCAGCAAGTAACACTATTGGACAAATTGCTAAATATATTTGTCTTCATTAAAATATTGGAAGTGTATTTTTATTTTTAGTCTAGGTTTCCTAAACCAGCAGCAGCTCGTAATGAAGCGATGTATTTGGGACATTAGTATTGTTACGAGAGCGGATTACAGTAGCACCTAATATCGTTTTATATGCGACGTTACAAATCAACATCGGTCGGATTTTAAGCTCTCGTTATATTGCGGGCTTATTTCATTATACTTCGTTCGTGTGATCGGTAAAACAACCTATTCCAATCGTCGTGTGTCGAGCCCAATTTTATAATCGGGTGCTCTGGTGGCTGTTCACGATCTTCGTGGCTGGTAACGATCAAGCATACTGCCCCCCAGAGACAGATCAACACACGACAAGCGGGAACAGGCTTTATCTTTCAAATTCATCTTGTGCATAAGTTTTCCTCGTTTTTAAACGCAAGAAACATTCTTAGATTCACATTCACCTAGGTATTTTTTTTTCTGCTTAGGTATAACATACAACGATAATCTTACATTGAGAGTAGGTACATAATACAAAAAAAAACACCTACATGGAGCAAATGATTCATATGTGCTTCAGATGACGCTTTCAGTTCAAATAAAGTAAGCACCTATAGAAATAAATTATATAAGAGCTACAAATATCTCTATTTATTGGTATATCCTCCCTTTATGACCCCACGTACGCCCACGTAGGGGCATAAGGAGGAAACAAGAACCTAAAAACGGTGTTAGAGGGTCTTCCTCGTCTTCGAAACCCTGATGGGAGGAAGAACAGCTCTGCGCTATACAGTATTGATTCCCTAAATTCGGTTACATATCTTGTTGTTAGAACCTATGAGAAGACGAAAATATTGTTACCTAACCGATGCCGATGGTTACATTCTGTGTCAGATTAAACGGAACTCGGATGACTGGTATAAACTGTGTAGATTTTTATGGAATTTTTTTTTTACAACCCGACTTTGTGAATATAAAATAGCTAGCCGCGAGTCTTGTAGTTTCGAGATGTGTTTTTGAATTCACTCGTTAAATTTTATCGTCCATTAAACATATTGTATAATACCTACAATATTTTATAGTCTTTAAAAATCGACACTTAATTCTGCGAAATTGATTTTTTACGTAATTTATAATTTTATGATCATGTTTAACCCTGAAATCTTCTTAAAGCTAATTTATAACCAAAGGAAACACAAAAGAAAGAATTTAAATGAATTCGAAGGTAGTTATTGAGTATGTATTTCTCTCTCGGGTGTAAAATGGTTTTAACACCTCGCCATCAAAGCCTATAATTTCTTATGGTTTCAGCCACGACATGGTTATTGGTTACGTCATGCGTCGCTTTTAAAATTCATATCAATCACTTGACGAGCATTCTGAACGAAGTGTCGATAAATATTAGCTGAGCAAATCTGTATTTAAATTTGTAGACAACACATATCAAACACGTGTTTGATTCATTTTAGCGTTTGACTAAAGTCAGGCCAATAAAAGTGTGTAAATTAATAGAGGATGTTGGTAGCCCAGTGGAATCAGTCGACGGTTTTCGTATATACAGTGTACTGATGCTCATCAAGTCTCAGAAAGATGAGGACGTGCATTCCATACTAATAGACAGGGTTCGAAAATGACTAAAATTTTACTAAGAGAGCATCGTATTAAATGTTATGGAAGTCTGATTGAACGAAAGAATACATCAATCTTTCACTTTAGCAATTTAATTTGTAGTAGGTAGGTAACTTATCTATATTCTTGAAACATTATGTTTACAATGTCTCATACATTATTTTTATAGATATTTCTATATAGTCGGCATTTATAAATAAATCACTCTCTTCGTGGCCTAATAGCATTTTAAACTATCCTCCACGAGAATTTGTAGACAATAGAACACTCTTAGTAAGTACATATGTACGTTTTAATGCCGACGTGAATATTCAACACATCATATTTTATTGGTAAGAAGAAAACCTTTGACAGGTTTAATCGTCACATTATTCGTGTAAGCACTAGCGGTCCATCATAATGGACCGCTAGTGCTTACACGAATAATGTATTGCGTGGATGATTGCATTGCCCTCACCTAAAAATATTGAGAAAAATCCAACTATTTTTAAACCGTAAGTTCAACATCCTTTGATTTCGCTACAATGAAACAACAATTCGCCGGTTTTTAATACTTTTACACAAAACATCAATATTATATACCTACCTACTTAACGTTTGGAGGAATCTTGTTGGATTAATAGTTTCTAACTGGATTATTCCAATTCATAAAGAGTGTATTTGTGTTCACTTCGAGTGAGCATAGATTCATTTAAAAAAAAAAGAATCTTTGGTAATAAGATGGTAACACAGCATCACGAACACCACTATACGCCGGCGCACATACATTGTGGGGAGGAAATATTTGGAAAGCATTACTTTAGAAAGAAATGGCCTAAAAAAGAAGACATTTTATCCCCAACAACTGGATGTTGTGATTGAAAATTGTGGAAAAAACTGAATATTTTGATACAAGATATCTTGCCTTGACCACCTACAATATTTGCTTTTACCCTTTCGTGTCTTCGGCCGTCATCCTCTGGTTTGTAAGATTAACTTACTATACCTACCTCATTTCTCCAATTGTCACTTTTCTCTAATCATTAAATTGCCTAAGATGAGCCTTGATGCGATATGAAAATGCCACGACCAATTTCAACAAAATAGGAATATTCAACACTTCACCAATACCCCTATCCTGAATATTACTCTCTATCGTAAGTGAGAAACACATGAGAAAGTGTTCTGTAGGGGCACTATACACGTTTCCATACAAAGTTTTAATGTCGATAGGTTTTCTAATAGAATTTTGTTATGCTTATAGAGCTCGGGAGACAAAAGAAATGAAAATATGAAGAAATTCCTATAAGCAGAACAAACAGAAAAATTTCGAACTACTTCGGTTAGTAGGTACCTATACTAAAACCCGTGGGTGGTATTATGTGAGGGGTTTCCTCCCTGACCCCTTTGAGAATATTGCATTCAAAGGCTCTTCTAGTGGATTTAATTTAATTGTCACACGACTGTGTGGCCAGCAAAACAAAACAAATTGTAATTTAAATCCTCATATAATACAAAGTGTTCTATAGGGGCGCTATACACCTTTCCACACAAAGTGTTGTTACTTCACAACATAAGAGAAATGTTGCCTACGCTAAATACAGCAGTTCAGAGATGATCAATCAAGTAATCAATTTAAAAACCAACTTTCAGCATTTCAGATAATATAAAAATAAATAATATTATAGAACACGAACTTTGATTTCTGTCAACGCGTTGGACACTAATGACTGTGAATTCGAAAATTCATTCCTCGAGTCACCGACATCTTTCATCGAGCCATCACACGGGCCACATCCGGGGCAGTGAGCGGACAGTTGAAATTGTTAATAAACAAAACATACAAAAGTCATTAATCAAGTGAAATATGAGATATGTAGCATATCGAGTAGGCAGTGGACAAGCAGGTAAGCACCTACCAAATATTTATAGCTTTTTATATTTATTCTGATCTTTAGACAAACTTGGCAAGAAATCTATACGCTAAAAACTTGAAACTTGTAAAAAACGGCGAAAACCCACAGTACGCCGCTGTCTACCACTTCTGATATATAGAAGGGATGGATGAATTTCATATTCTCAATCATGAACAAACTCTATTTGTACACTGATTTGTACAGAAAATATTTCGTATCTAATGGAGATATCGTTTTCCAATAACGAGGTCTTGCGAATCTTAAATAAGCAGAGAGAACTTCTGATCAATGTCCAAAGAAGAAAAGCTTCGATTTCTGTTCGCACCTTCCGTCACAAAAATTAAAAAAAAAACTGGAAAGTACAGGCGGGGTAGAGATGGGTTTTCACAAATGGACAAAACAGAAGTAGCAACGTGAAATGAATGATTCATCCGATTCAACTAGTACAAAAAATCGAGTTTCTCTATGTCTTTTAATTGCCACATTAGAGCGGAAGAAGAGAAAGAAGTTAATGACGATAGAAATGTATTTTTGTATAAAAATAAGTATAAGTATTACCAAAATGACCTCACATGGCATGACTTACGCTATGAAGAATTTTTAAAAGCAGACAACGTTCTCCAACAATCTTCATTCCAACATTCCATCCACATTTCTGTAGTTACCCCTATTCTAAGTTTCCGTGACATTTAGGTACACTGGCGTGAAGTAACAACAATTTTTTTTATGAAAACGTTTATTACGCCCCTACTGAACACATCGGAAAGCTTCGCAGCCCATACGAAATTCCCGTGAGTTTCTCACTAACGTTAGTGAATAGTATTCGGAATAGGGGTAACAGACATTTTGCATCTAAGGGAATCGTGTTATTGCACTACTAGAACCAATGCTGTACAATTTTTAAACAAATTAATTAGAGGATTATCCTCAGCATGTAGTCTAGTGCAGTTGGACCACATCTCTGCTTTTGTTTATTAATAACTAGCTGTGCTACGCGGTTGCATATTGCAAATAAAACGGTTGAATGATTTCAACTCTTCGGATCCGAAGCGTATAAATTCATAAATAGGCTAACTCTTCATGAGAAATTTCTCCAATCCAAGTCATATTTCCAAAGATTAGCGCGTTTATTAGCAAACAATATTTTAGTTATATTATAGACTCGACATCAGGATTTTCTTTATTCATAATCTATAAGAACGTCAAAGATATCCTCAACCAAAAATTAGCAATGTAAATTAATCAGAAATTTCATTATATTCAAATACTAGCCTTTTTACCCGTCCATAAAATTGTTGATGAAGTTTGTTGAGAAAAATGTGAATTACAGAACCTGATTTATGGATTAATAAAATATGGTACCTATAAAGTATGTCTCTAAGTGGAGTAAAAAAATGGAGAATTGATTGACTGATCGAGTTTGCATTACCTATAAGTCAGATGATTTGAATTGGTAAATAGGTAGATATAATTAGATAGTATGTGAAATTTGTAGAATTATTGCTGTGGAGGCAGAAAAAGTGAGTCATAAACATAGCATTTTCTATACCTTCCCCATCAAGTACATTTAGATAGAACACTTGATTTCTGTAAATGCTTTAGTTGTTCTTCTGCAAAAATTAATTATGTACCTACAAAGCTTTATTTATTCTTAATATCAAATTTAACAGGTAGGTACATAATTATTTTAAGTGTTAAGACCTCTACCCGAGCCAGTGATTTTGTACCTAAAAATCTTTTGTATGAAAAATTGTCAGTATAGCCAGCAAGAAAATATTGCATAAAAACTCCTATAAATATTCTGACCCATCTGGGAATTGGAACCAGAAATTTCTTACCAGAAGTGGGTGTTAATTATTTTGAGCATAGTAAAGAATTTTGTGGCCAAGGATTCGAACCTGCACCTCACATCCAGCCTTCGTGTGAATAGAAAAATCAGTGTAGATTGCTTATTAAAAATATAACACAGGAATAGGGTAATAATAAAAATTTCAAATTGCTATGGCAATAATTCCACAAATTTATTAAATCCTTATGCCCCTAAGTGGGGCGTAAAGGGAGTTTGGATTTCAAAAATTAATTTTACTTACATTAATAAAACAATCAATACAATTGGTAAAGAAAAATAATAATAATAAAGAAAAACACTTTTATAATAAATAACTAAGGTATTTTGCAGTTGATCTTTAAACATCATTTTTACAGGGTAAAACTTTTTAATAAATGATAATTTTGAGTATAAATATTTAGGTACTTCTAGAGAATTAGAACTCTCATCTCTCATAGGTGCTTAATATAAGTCATACTAAGAGTTGACAATTAATAAGAGATATACAAAACATTAAAGTAAACGTTATTGTTGTGAGAATTGTTGAGAGTATCTTGAAAATTTTGACACACTTTAAAATTCTGTAGACATTTTGGCATTGCATTCATGATAAGATATAATCCTAGGAATCTCAGCTCCATAGACGAATTATGGAAGGCATAAATGCAACGGGCCGTTGGCCCGGTGGCTAGCATCTCAGCAGATTGTTGAATTTGTCGAATACTCAAGGATTTCAATTTGACCACCTAAATAAGGAACGTTGTTAACGTGAAGTCATCACACAAAGCCATTCGAAATAGCAAGAGAAGAAAGTCATAATCCAGTTAGTACTGGTCAAATTGAAAAAAAATGGCATTTTAAAATTGACCATAAATAACAGTCTAATGTTGAATCTATCAGTCTGTAATAATATGACACTTTTCGATGTTACAGGAAAAGAGGTCTGATTATAGAAACTTCAACTAAATTTCAACAAAAAAAAACAGGTTTACAATAAACAAACTCTGAAATTAAAATAATCATATATCTAAATTTAAAAACAATTAATAGTATGGAAGTTAAGCTGCTATAGGCTAACAATTGTCCTCCAATGCAATCACTTGTAAGTTAATGATGTTGCTAGGTTCTTTTAACAAATCTATGAATGCTCTTTTTAGTACTTACATACTTAAGTACTTACTTAATACACATAATCTGCAAATTAAATATACATAGGTAATCTTCATATTCATAAGAATGATATTAAAAATTGTGAAAATTTTTTATAAGTACCTAAATGACGTTTTAATCGGCCTGGTGTTGGTTATTTTAACATAATATCTTGTTAAGATTATAAGGCCTATTCCAATTAAAATAATCAAAGTGTTAAATATCAAATAAATATTTCTTCTTCCGATGGCGCTACAGCCTAATTCAGCCTTGGCTTCCAATACTCAACGCCTAGAGACAACTCTGTCTCTACTTCTGTCCTGATTTCGTGGGTCAAGAAGTTTCTCGGCATCCCTCCTGACCTCATTCTCTCATCGCAGCCTAGGTCTTCCAGTTCTGCTGGATGTCCACCCATAATTCTCTTTGGTGCTCGCAATGATAGCATTATCTGCTCATGTCTGGCCCAGCGTAGTCTATATCTATAATAATAAAACCAATATTAGGATGGGACTTTCTAAGGTTAGATAGGTATCTCAAAATTTTCTTATGCATAATTTTAAAACAAATAAGAGATTACACTTTTTAAATAAAGTAATGGATATAACATGAGTTTAATTAAAAGAACATATTTTAGGAGTGAGAAGTATAATTAAATGTACTGAATAATAAATTCTAAAATAATATGTTTCATATTTTATTTTTTGTATAAGTAATGGGGATATTTGTTGAGTTAATACCTGCTTCGTTTTTTTTTTGTATTGCTGATGAGGATATTTATAATTTGATGCTTTGTTTTATATTTGATTTTTTTTTATGTGGGACTGATGAGAATATTTATTAATTTAGTGCTATGTTCTGTATTTTATTGTTTGTTTTTGTGAGTTTTGAATTGATATGATCATGTAAAAGGCTTGTAGCCGTGTATTGTTGAAATAAATAAATAAATAAATCTATAATTTTAAATAAACATTGATAAAGTTATTATTGAGAAGATTCATTACTTAGAATTGATTTGTGTTCAAGCAAAGTTATATTCATCATTCTTATCAGTTCATCCCCTTGTCAAAATATTATCAGATATTGCTCTGCCGTCTCTGTGATTCCTTGCAATGACTGGCTCTTTCATTCTATCAGGCTAGAAACTTATCTGAAACAAAAAAATAATGTGTGTGTTTTTATTTAGCCTTTTAAATTTGCTGCATTTAATGTCTATTTCTTTTTATAATTTCCAATAAAACATTGGAAGGAATTTGGAATAATGTTCCACAGGTTGAAAATGAAGGTGATGTTTGAATAATATGTATTCATAATTATTTTTAGGTTATAAATTATATGTTTTTTGAAACTATGACTAAATAAATAAAAATACATGAAATAGGTTACCTGAAGACCAGAAATCCAATATTAATGAATTTAAATCTCAGTCCATCCATCAAACTCATATTGACATATGTTTTTCCAAGGAATGAATCAGATTTGATGTCTATTTTCGATAAACCACTCTCACATTTAAAATATATATTTTGTACTAAACTAATTCGCTATATAACTCAACATTACACAAAAGTCATAACTTATTGTCAACACAAACACGATAATATCATTACCGCCAATCTCTTCGATTATTGCGTTTTCGTTCCAAATTGCGCTCAGCGCTGGCGCACATATTTGGATTTACGTATAAAATTTGACAGCTCATACGGAAGCAAAAATACCATAGATGAAGATAGTGCATACAGTACAGAAATAATTCATTATAAATAATATTGTAAAAATATTTATAAAATTGATTATTGAAAATGTTTTTTATTCATATTTAAATAATTAAAACCTTTTTTTATTTAATAATTAATTATGACGTAGCAAAGTAACTAATTAATTATAGACGACATTTTATTCCGCTATACATATATTTTCTTTTGATAGTGTCTGTAAAACCAACCTTCATAAAAATATAATATGAAGTAGATGTCATTTACACATAAAATAAAATATATAAATTGGTTAAGAAATATTATTATTTTTTTTATTATTCTTAGGCAACCCATCCTGGAAGAATGATTATTTGTGAAAAATACGCTGCTGTATTTTAATTAGATTATAGTGCGCCACTCAACCATAGATTTACTAATACATAGATTAGTAGAATTCATTGTCAATGTCACTCAATATTGATAAATATTGATCTGTCAAAAAAAACCAAGAGAGTGATGGAATGCTTCCAATTTCAAAATTAAAATAATTATTTGCTGCTCAATAGATATTTTCGGTAGGTACCTAATGTTGTTTAATAAGATTTATTATATTATCACTTCTTTGTAATTTTTAAGTACTGACTCAGAAACATAAAAAATGATGACCTTTTCTGTAACATTCTTTCCATCACTTAGTATTTTATTTTTTTAGTTTAAGAATGCATGAATCCCTTTGAAATGTTAACCGAATTGGAAACAAATGAGCTAAGACAATCATACTCTTTTTGAAAATATATAAGCAATATGATTTATGCTAAACTATAAGATTTGATTTTAAATTCAACCATTAGTGCAAAGGGGTTAGTAAAGAAAAATAAACGCAAATATTTACTGACTGATGATTAATTTATTCATTTTCAGTGTCACAAACCTTGGTTGCTTTTATCTGTCATCAAATTGGGCTGTGACAGAGTCACTTTTGGGTTTTTTTTGCGTCAAAACTTGGTCGAAACCTGTCAATCTGCACATACCACATCCAACGATTGCAGTTTTGGTCTTTGAAGGATTCTTTATTCTACAGGATCATGTTTGAGATGTATAAAGAGAATATGTTGTTGACGGAAGAAAGTACTACACCAATTATCCCATACCATACTTTTTTAATATAATGCTTCTTGTCGTATTATGAAACATACGTGAAGATTGTTATATTAACGCAATAAAATATATTTGTAACATTGTTTTTAATTTATCTTCATACCTATTATATAAGAATTTAGATAATTTTGTTATTATAATAGCAAAGAAAGTGATATTCGATGATTCTATACACAAAAATCTGTTTTATGTGATTAATTCAGATATGAATATTATACAGTATTTCTTAATTATTATGAGGTGGATAAATAAATATATTTTTTTCCTATAATAAACATGCACAAATACCTGACAAATCCATTATGATTTTGATAAACAGGAACGTCATTAGTTCCTGTCAGATTCGCTTTCTTTCAGAGTTCTGTTTTATCGACCAAATCTACTAAAGAATTTTTATACTCATTTCAATTTTCAAAAATCATTTTTACGATTAATATATTTAAATGTATTATGAATTTAATGTATCTTTATTATTTACCAACATTTAATATGATTTTATCAGGTACTTACTCATCTAATGGCTACGACGGTTTTACACAAAATGTGGCCATAAATTTTTTTAAATGTGTCATATTTCAAAATGGAGGACTTTTTTTTCCAAAATTTTTCATTAAATCTTTATTTATTGAGAATAATAAGATTTGAATAACTTTTATATGTATAACGAATCAATCTCCAATTATTTTATAACATTTTCATACCGTAATACCAAGATTCTATTCAACGTTTACATGAGTAATTTTGTTTCCAAAAGATGGCTTTCTGTCTTTTTTGAAAAATTTGTATGAAGATCCTAAAAAAATAAAGTTTTTTAAATAGCTCTAAATATATTAAAGTTAACGTTGCCAATTGTATCTTAGAACGTTCTCGAGCAAATTGCTCCGCTCTGCGCAGATTCATATCTGACGTAGCATTTCTATTTTGAGCGTGATGTTCACATATACGGAAAAGTATTGTCAAAGGCAAATAAAAAAACAAACATTTCTGAATTATTATGTAGATACCGATATCAGCAAAATATTAATTACACATTTTTTTTAACAACATTACTTTATTTAACACGTTTATTTAGCACATGTGTGTACAATAATAAAAAAAAAATATTTTAATTTAGGTCGGTAAGTAAATAAACAGGTTTTTTATGGATGGAATAATTGTTAATAAAGTCAGTTTCATCACCTTAATCATGTTAAAAACCGTCCTGCCACTCAGGAGAAGATCAATCTCACAAACATGGTCACAAGAAAAATATAATATTAAGATAGGCAGGTATCGCTGCCTTGCACCGGCCCGTGCTACCTGTGGTGTAATTACTAATCCTATTTACACAACTCACAAACATTATTTATTAGGATAATTATTGCATTCAAATCCTGCGATATCTCTCTTTATCAACTGCAAGGATTATTATTTATGGTTGCATACTTGAATAAATTATTATTTTAATTTAAAATGACTTACTGCCATTTGTTTTTCTTTTTGTTTTTAATTACTGGAGACAATTCCTGTTGCCGTGCAAATAGATAACTTCTTCTTGAAGTGCCCAAGGACCCTATTCTCGAATTGCGATCGATAGGTTCTCTAATAGAATTTTTATGAATTATGTATGAGTTCTTTAAGAAAACACACGAAAGTCATAAAAATTCTATTAGAGAACCCAGGTTCTCAGGTCCCCTGATGTTGGCTATCACTTGGTCAAATGCCTCCCTGTCTCTAGCTGTATGAATCAGGAATCAGTTCCCTGACGGTTAGGATGCAAGTCCACGATCTTATGTTTTGGAATCATGACACCTGTCTTCTACCAACATCATATCTTCTCTCGATAATTAGCTGCAGAAGCGAGTACTCATCGCCACTCAGAACGTGGCCAAGTTATAATATCTTGCGAATCTTAATGTGTACAACATATTCTCTCAATATTTGCCCTACTTAGGACCTTCGCGTTGATTATTATCATATGTCATTATTGGACATAATGAGTCAAATATTTGCATAAATCACTCGAGATCGGGTGCAGTGCCGGAAAAAAAGAAGAAGAAAAAAGAAGAGTCAAATATTTATTTATCTATAGCTGAACCAAATCGTGTTACATACGAACTTAGAACATTAAACATAAAATTATATATAAATATATCGTATAAAAATATAATTTTAAGAAACTGACTTAGAATAACATTGTTTTTACACTGTTTACAAATAAGATTGTGTCAGTACCCGTATTCTAAGTTTTATCGGAAGGTAGTCACGGAAGTAAAGTGAGTAGCACGATATCTAGATTTTGTATGAAAAACATGTATCCTACCTACGTATCGAATGCAAGAATCGCTTTTGTTTCTAGAAATATCCTTGTGGCGGCGCTATACCTACACGTTTTCGATACAAAATGTATCGTGTAATACTCACTTTACTTCCGTGACTACCTTCCGACAAAACTTAGAATAGGGGTACAGTTTGCCGATTGAAATGTAAAAAAAGACTAACGCATGGAGAGAATGACCAAAAATTCGTATACTTGATTGGTCTTTCTCTCTATAAATAGAGAGTGTAAGCTTATCGATGTTAGTGTATAGGGGTGTATTTCTTTGGTGATATCCAGACAATCTAAAGTAAAATTATCGGTAAAATAAACACCACTCAGCATAACAGCTTGCGCCCTTCCGATGAATGGCAAGTATGAGCAGAGATTTAATTTGATCATCATCTGAGCAATAATTTTTGAAGGATGTGGGGCTAACATTCAGTGGGGCGATAACGGTCATTTGAGATCTAAAGCGTAATTTGATTATCGGTATAAAGAAGATCTAAGAATGTCCAAGATTAAATGAACGTAAATGTCAGTATCAACTAATGGAAGAACAATGGACTATAACTATACATAAGTAACACACAATATATTTTGAGCTTATTGTTTTTTTGAAGAAGTTTAATATTCCTAGTAGGTTTTACTTTGTTTGGGATCTATAGGCATATAAATTTACTACGGTAGCTTCGAAAAGTGTTAAGTTAGATAAAATGTGTATGATTTATGGCCGAAATATTGACAAAGAAATTTTTGTCAATTTACAATGTCACATGTCAACATACATGATTGCATGAGTCAAAAAGTTTCTTATGCAACCAGTGATATATCACAGCGCGCATTCGAAAAAACTGTCAGGTAGAAATGACTTACAACTTGCAAGTATTTGGATGTACAGTAATACCTCGAGATACGAGTTTAAATCATCTTGTAACATTGTACGTATGTTAAAGCAATGTTCACCATTGAAAATGATTAAAATGCCTACAGTTTATCTGTTCCAGTAAGATTTAAAGAAATAATTTGATTTATAGGTAGGTACTTACATACATATTATCTACACGTAGATTCATTACTTGGGAATGATTTCCCGGTTACGTACTTGGAAAACTACCAACTTGCAGAACGTAAGTAAAATTTTGTTTAAAATATTGTTTAAAAAAGCCTTTCAGAATGTTCAGAAAATGAGTTATTCATGTCACATTTGGCTACTTAATAGCTGCTGATTAACCTGCTAATAAAGTTGACACGCTTAGCTTGCCGCTAGTAGTTGCGAATATGCTACTCAATTAAATTTTTTGCCTTCGTGCTTACATTAAAAATGTGATCATAACTCTTCTAGACCACTTGATACCTATCACTCATTGTCACTTTTTACAAAAAAATGGATACACTGGATAATATGTTGCTATGACTTAGCAACATATTATCCAATGTTTACATTTTTGACGATACACTAGATATACTTGATAGTCGCTAAGTCGATAAACTGTTAGTTAAGTAGCCATGTGTGTGTGATTTAGGGTTAATAAACTCTAGTTGCAGGCGCACAAGGGGGTCAGTCTACCCACTGATTCGTTTGTTCCTATATGTTATCGTATCTCAAATCAAAATAGTTAAGCGTATTGATTTACTGGTTGTATCTAAGTCGGGGATGTATTCGAGAATGAACGGGTTTCCGTACTGTGGAAAAAATTGTTTTAATTAATTAGGCATTCCACCCTCAAAGAGTGATTTGTGAGGAACAATAATAATTGGTCAGAGCAGAAAAATTCGCATTGACAGCGTCGGAACCAAATAACATGGGATCAAAAGTAGAAGTTCGTATCTCAAAACAGTCGTAATCCAAGGCGCTTGTATCATAAGGTATCACTGTTTGTAGTGTATATTATGTGACATAGGGCACTCTACACGCATACGTCATGTTTTACACACCGACATTGCGGACATTGTGTTGGCAGTTAATGCAAATAATCATGTCGACAGATGCCTGCGTTATGCCGATACGTCTCTCCTGCTTATCTGATTAACTTAATGTGTCTTTAAATGGAAACATTTGTTATTATTATATTATTGAGAAATCAATTACGTGAAATGTGGACAAACAACGAGCAGTCTGTGTCGATTGTGTGTCAACCAAACTTCTTGTCATATATTTTTTAAATTAATCATCATGGCATCCTCCGAAATTTTCTGCCATCCAATTGATCTTTTTTTTTTAAATAAAAACCACATAAAAATTCAGTTATGAACTTATCTACTTACTAGCTTATACCCGTCTTACTTTACGCTTTTGATTCCGATTGTCAGGCTTGATCAGTAGGTAATTAAACAGGTTCTAGTCTAGCTTCCCATTGCTTAACAGACCTCTATAACTGACATAAGCACAGAAAAAGAAGAATGACACTTTTAATGTTTATTAAAATTTTGTATGAAGATCCTAAAAAATAGGGGTTTTTAAATAGCTCTAAATATATTAAAGTTAATGCAGCAAATTGTATTAAAGAACCTTCTCCAGCATTTTGCACGGCTCTGTGCAGATTCATATCTGACGTAGCATTTGTATTTTGAGCGTGATGCTATGACATACGGTAAAAAGCAAATAAAAAATCATTTTTGAATTATTATGTAGAATAGAGGAGGGGCTAATGCGAGTTTTATTTAATTTCCCAATTTACCACGCAACTTTCTTAATTTTTTCTTTCATAAGAACCTTCTACTGATAAAAACCAAAACGACAAAAAAAGAATTAGTGAAATCGGTTCAGCCGTTTAGGCGTGATGCTCACATATACGGTAAAGCAACGACAAAAGGCAAATAAAAAAACATTTCTAAATTATTATGTAGATTTTCCTATGTCATCAAGTCCGCAGGCTTATGTTTGATTTCAATAATCACTGTTCCTTTTGTAATTATTGTTAGATACAATTAATTATTCCATTTACCAAATTTCTAAAATGATAGGATCTTATAATAACATTTCAGAAGATTTATCAGAGAGATAGATGGTAAGGCATAGTAACAAAAAGGTAAAGAAATTTTTCACTCTCATATAGGTACATACAAACATGCTCTACCTAGTAGCTAGAGAGAGTTTTTAGAATTATTTAAGTTCTAAACTTACCAACTTCAAATCTTACCAACGAAAACCTTAGGCTGAATTAATTTTACAATATTAACTCTATTGCATTCTTCTTCTACTTCGTGTGCCGTATCAGGTCACCCAGAACAACTCCTCTACGCCTCTATTTCCCCCTTCGTAATGGATTGGAGTAAGGTGTATTTATTTATCACCCCTCAGCACATGACCCAGATATGAGATCTTACGTGTTTTAATTGTCATGAGTAGCTCACGGTCAACTCTGCAGGACCTCCGAGTTTGTAACTTTTTCATAATCATTCAATTCTGATTTTTTAATAGGTTCTATAGGGGGTAGCTTATGGAGGTGAATTATTGGAAGCGAAAGTTACAGAAGGCTAAAGCTCAATTTTGGGCTGTATGTTGAAATAAACTGGACAAAAATATGCCTTCAGCTGAGATTACACAGACCGCGAATAATCACATTCTTCTTATTTTTTTCTAATAGTTCTACATTACAATACGATCCTTCATTAATCATAATAATTGTCGTCTACTACACCTCAGTCCTCACTGATTTTAAATTTAACTTTACCTACTTAATTCAAGTTTATCACTTACAAAAAAAACTTGTTTTTTCATATGTGAAAGTGTGCAATCAAAATAAAGAATCTGGACTCGCCAATATTCACTTTCACAGAAAGAAATGTTTTTGTTGAGAAGCAGGAAGACGGCTGGTACCGGGGATCTACGACCTGCCCTAAGAAAGTCGGCCACTTAACCGCTAGGCTACCAATCAGAATATTTTGATGCAATGCAAAAAAATGCAAATTCGATGCAAAAAGATATCTCGCGTATTCATCGACAAAGCCTGTCCACCATTGGAATAATATTCTTCATAAAATAAAATAACATCGAAAGATAAACTGCAGTCATAATACGTGATGAATGTGGATGAAACATCAATGAATACTTAATATATATCTACCTTTGTTATACATTATTATATAGGGCTGAGTGGGTACTTGTTCATCCAACTGGTCAGAGACGATAGCCTGCGCACGACAATCGACCTGTACCTTGTACCCCTAGTAACGGTCGTACGGTCAAAAATATCATACAGATAGGTGTCTAAATGACAAAAAAAAATTTGTGGGGGCACCAGATCATTTTTATATATTACTAGCTTTCCCGACAGACGTTGTTCTGTGGACCCTTTGGTCCTAACCAGAGGCAGTCCGTTCATATGTGCACTGCGCCCCCAGAAACAAAAATACATAATTAATCCGATTAAGTTACAAATAAAATAATAATGTTAAAATATTTCTAAAACATCCATATTTCATTCGTATTCAAAGCTCAGGTGGGAACAATGTGAGAATATGAAGTACCGTGTGAATGTGCCCGAAAATTTTGTTGACTGTATGAAAATTTTCTAAATCGCTCCAAACGGTGCAGTGGAGTAAGTGGGATGGGCAATGGGCAAGAGCGGCAATCACGTATGCGAGAATGAGAGGGAACTGCCCGCGATCGCGTTTGCGCGTCGCAGGTGATCCGTTCCATACTAACTTAAATATTGTATTTTATATCATTTATTACCCATTTTTTTACTTTTTATTAGTTATTCTGTTATCCGGAGTGGAGAAGAATCCAATAAATTACACATCGGAAGAATCTGTTGAGCCAATCTCGAGTTATAAGTGTTCGCACTAACCCGACTTTAATTTATATTATAGAGATTTATCATTTTAGATAATTTAACGAATATTTCTGTGCCTTACTTTGATAATTTCCATAGATTTGATTATATCGTATACGAAAACGATATATTTATAATAACTAATAATAATTTATACATAACTAATTCTTATTTGACAACGGTCACAGATTTTGTATTTTTGAGAAAGTTTTAAATAAATATTATACTTTCACTTACACAAAGTAAAATAAGATTTTTTTTTTATCGTTTACCTTTATTAATGCATAGGGCATATTTTACAAGGGGGTTAAAAACTCAAACGCCTACAATAAATAGAGTCAGTTGATGACCCCATCTATTTCGGGTTAGTCTACGCTGGAAACCTATAAACACTGTTTATTTACCTATTTCTTAAAATTAGCCCTTAACGCTGATATACCTAATCTAAAACCAATTGTTAGTGTCCTTTTCCGGGCTATTAGGCCGTGGTACATTTAATAGACCGGAAGACGGCACCAACAATAATTCTTTAAACGCCGGCTGTGAAAGTCTAAGAAAATATCTAAAAACAAGGATCCACGTGGAAAAAAAATAAATGTATATCAAAACACAAAAAGACAGAACTAAAATAAGAGGACGAACTCGTACTGGGAGCATTGAATACAATAGCCGAGATGGTAGGTGTGTTATTTCATTATTGAAACAGTAGTGTGAATACAGTGCCGGGCAAACACCACTGACCTGATCTGAGATTATCATCAATCACAAGTCCGAGTAACGGATTATTTCTCCAAATGTCACTTGTCCCAAAAAGCCGTTCCGATGTATGAGAACATCGTCCATGGGTATTGCCTATACTTATTCAGAAAAAAATCCAAACATTCTTCGATGATAAGAGAGTTCCCACAGAGCTTCTAATAATAATTCTATGCACTATAATAACGTATGTTCGTTTATTTTTTTTTATCAGTGAACAAAATGTGATCTTCTTAAATTCGTTCCACATTTGCTTAATTAAAGAACAAGTGACATTCAAAATAGTCTCGATACGATGATTCTCACACTCTTCTTCTTGAGATTTTTACTCTAAGGACTGATTACATCTATGCAGACACATTTTTTCTTATAAAAATGATGGATTCTGATTAACGTGCAGTTGTTTCTGCTGTGGTATTCTCTTAGGAAGCGATCTAGCTTTAGCGAACTTAAAAGTGTTCGTTATTGATATCTTTGGTAGTCTTTACGGCCTTACCTTTACTTACGCCACGTTAGCTCCCAGTGTGGAGCATGTGAACACCGCGAAGTTCTTCCAAGCCTCTCCATCTTGCGCCAGTTGCATAGTTCCATCCCAGCTTAGTCCAGCATCTTGTAGAACCGCAGTGAATGCCCGCTTGATTGTTAATTTTGGCCTGCTTCGCCTTCTTGTCGCAACCGGATTGTAGAATCGTTGATTTCGGCCCTCACGGTTTTTTGTTTTGTAAAAAGTTCATGATATACATAGGCAGTTCTGATATAAATATAATTTCACGTTATTTATAAAGAAGTATTTTATTTTTTCAACTGCTGATTGTAATATCTTTCATAGCGTTCCAATTCTTTTTTCTAGTCTACCTTAGCATATTTTTTTTCTAAACATGAAGTCTTTCCAAATAAGATCCTTCGAGGTCGTGGACCATCCCGTCACTTCACTGAGTGTGTAAATGATAGCTATGTAGAACAAATCCTTGGATAATTTCGGAAGTTGGCTTGAAGGATAATTAATAAAATATAATCCAGAAGAACAAGTGAGGCATAAAGATCATTGGCATCATTACGCAGATAATAGGTAGGCAGTTAAGAGTCCACCAGTCAAGGTATACACCTCCCATCAAGAGTGTTGGGATTTATTGCCGACCAACATAAAGTGGTTGCAGATGAACCTGTCCATCAAGTCACGAGTGTTTGGCCAGAGCTGGGGATGCCTTGCCGACTCCGGGTATTATATTGATTTATTATTGGCTTTTTACACTCTGCTACTCTCACGGAATTCCTTGTACCAAATACACTTAGCCGTGTGATATTTTTATGATGGATTCCATCACAACACACACACACACAAGGGTATTAAAATAACCTCTCAAATAAAATATGTATTATGCCTAATATAAAACAGCCTATGGAAAATCGATAAAAAGAGGCGAACCATTAGCTGGCAAGTGAACTTTTATTACATTCTTAGTGGTGTATCGATGTTCCAGCGCTGGAGGTTGTAGCATTATGCTCTTGGTAGCTGCTTACTTAGTATTCTTTCTTACTCTATGTCTATTTACTGTTGAATTTAGGCCTCCATGTCTTCTTACCATGGTTTTTTTACCGTTTTCTTAAGACTTCCGTTATATTGAAACCATTCTCTTGTCCATTACTCCCTTATTCTCCAAACAGGCAGATTTCTGCTCTCCCGTCATATATCATGTAACGCCAATTGATGTTTTCTCAGGAAAATTTTCAACAAATACCTCCACGGTGAACTTTATACTTGATTTATTAATATTTGATCTGATGTTTATTATGAATCATTAGCTTGGCTTAAAAGCCATCTTTTGAATCTCTAATACAAAATATCAACAATTTTCTAAAATAAATATTTATTTTCCAACTGTGTGTTTTATTCTTGTTGTTTGTTACATAGGTAGGCTTCTAAGAAAAACTCAATTTGAACTAATTCGATTAAAGAAAAAAGTTTCGGCGTGTTGCACAAGAAATCGACCAAATGAAAACATACCAAAGCAAACGGTATTTAGTTAATCGGTGTAATAATAATTTCTTTATAGTTATTTAGTAAAATCTTCGTGGAATTATACCCATAGAGATCGCCTTAAGATTAATTCACACAATGCTTCGATTGTTAGAACTACTTGTCCGCCTGCTTCCACCTTAAACCAGATTGAAAAGAAGCGTACAAGCGTGATGATGACTTTTAGAAACAATTAATGGGTCCATGAGTCGTAACGGTTGCCTTTACAGAAGTCACTGGTGGTGACTGCATTGTGAGCCACTCCCGCACGATCACTGCCAACGCAAAAAATACTACTGGAAGTCGTAGACAATACCATTACCAAAACAGAAGGTCAACATAGCATTGACTTTGATTCTCTTTGCCTCACTGTTCTGATTCATTGAGAGGCCTATGCGTACCTACTTATGCCGTTATAACTGCAATAATATTTTGGATTATTTTGAAACCTCTACCAGATTCCATATTATTAGCAGCACCAACTGTCAAATTTCTGCTGGTTAATCCAGTGATTAAGTCTTTGATATTTAGATTTTTTACTTAGGAAGATGACACTTCTCTTTCGTATTTTTTTTTTCTTAAAATATAAGAACATATAATATACCAACGCGTTCTAGGATTCATCGTGCATTTTAATCGATTTGAGGAAAGTGAAAGAATGTATGGGTACAGACAAAGACCTTCTCCAGAAGTATCAGAATCCAGACAAGACAATCCAGTCGAAGTACAGAGCGAACGATGTTGTCAATGGGTATCATGGACACTGCAAAAATAGGGAAGGTCGGTCATACTGGGATCTGCAGTGCAGTCAAACTAACTATTGAAATCAAAGCCATATGGAACTCATTATAACAATATGATAATTAATTGTCAAGTTGTAGGTACATATAAACTATGTATAAAATAAAGTTGGTATTGAGGTGTTTTAACATGTGTAAAAACACAGCATGTCCTAAATCAGTTAAAAAGGGGTATTGAAAACAATTATAACAAGTGTCAGAGATATGCAAAGGAGTTGAAAGTACCGTCATTCAAACGTGGTTTCCGTGAAATTTTATTGAAATATCTGATATTAAAATGATATATGATTATTATTTCATGGATGTACCTACATATCAGAGCCAGCATATAACATTATCCCCGTGTACACTATACACTCGACGTAGGACTCTCGGCGTACGAGAGATGAAATGCACTTTGTTTGTACTTATCAAACTATCGCAGTATCAAATCGTGCAGTCACGACATGAGAAATTCAAAAGTTTTGCCGAATTCGTTATACAATCGAACCCGACTTTTCATATTTTTATTGCGTAACCCCGATTAGAACATCTTATATAATATTTATTATTTATTTACCAGTTTACGAGTTTTTTAACGTTATTACACAATGCGGAAATTATAGACGAATGATTTACTTCGATCTATTATCTACTAATCGATCAAGATATTATGTTCCAGAAATTGGTGCATCCAGCAACAGCTGGGTAAGAAAAGTATTTTTTTACTCAAATGTTATTAGAATTAGTTTGCAGCAATGTTCAATCATCTTTTTCTTCAATAAATCCTTTTGAGTATTTCGCAGAGGGAACAGCACATTTATTTTCATGTTACCACCATGCACCCTAATGTGTTCGTCCATGAGGGTTTGTCACCTCGTGATAGAGACCTTGACGCGTCCTATCCATCTTGCAAGCCTTTTGAACAGGGTTTAAGGCAGATGCCCTTCTACTTCAGTTCGTTCAGAGCCTCTTTATTAGTTATGATGTCTTCTATAGGAGCATACCTCAAAAGGTTCAAGCCGTATCTCTTTCCGTTAGGCATCGAATCTTATTTTACACTGTTTTTTTTACTGTGTAAGTACCTATTCGATTTTTTTTAAATCTTTCATGACTGCGACCCTGTCTTGATGGATACGACTGACGACTTCACTCTTAGCCTACCAATCATAAAGGTTTAACTTATTGTGACTTGATTAAAAAAAATTATTAAGAATCTTATCGTATCTTTTATTGAATAGGTACATGCATATTTTATAATATGTATTACTAGCTTTCCCGACAGACGTTGTCCGGTAGTCCTTACTATGAATATTGATTTCAAATTTGTAATTTATACAAAGTACGTTTAAAATATGTTAAAATGTAAAAGAAATATTTCTGAAAGCTCGAAAAAAAAATCCATTAAAAATCTGCGTATCTACCAATATTTTAAATGTCAATGGTTGTCAGGTTAACATTAATTGTGTTGTTATAGAATTTTTCATAGATGGCGTTGGCGTCCCAGGAAATACGTTCCATACTAACTTTAATTAAGTAAATATTTTATATTATTTCTTATGATTTTTTTTTCAACTTTTTAAAAGTTATTCTGTTATCCGGAGCGGAGAAGAAACTAATAAATCAAACATCGGAAGAATCTGTTCAGCTGATCTCGAGTTATAATTGTTCGCACTAACCCGCCTTTTTTTTATATTATAGATATTTCTACTGTCTGGTACTGTCTGAGCATTATGGTTTATTTTTTTTACGTTTGTTACTTCTAGAACTTACTGTATCAGTATAATGTTTGGTCTTTCTGGGAGAAGTTACGATTTTTTGTTTATTTTTTTAATACACACTTAAGTTGTTCGTTTTTGTGCCTATTGAGTAGTAAAATTTATATTATTATAGGGCTTTGTTTTTTCAAAAACCAACTTACAATCTTTAACATTATCTTAAGAATAAATTAGATAATTCGAGAAATTCTACAAGGCAAAGCCTGTTTGTGGATATAACAATTAATTAAAACATGAATATTTTAACAAAATATAGGTAGGTATCTACTACAACTCAAAATAAAAATAAAAAACTTAAAAAAATACCAACCTAAGAAAAAAAGACAAAATCACTTCAAATGTAAGCCCAGATTCATTAATAAATGCCAAAATTATTTCGCAGAGAATTAGATCCTTCAAAACATGGAAAAGTTTTTTGGACAATAATAATTGTTTATGAGGGGAAAATAACGTCGAAAATCCTGCATGTGAGGTGTGAGTGTTATCTGTAGTCGCAATATGGAATTTATGTAGAATTTGGTGGAAGACAGTGGGTAGGTGTAGGTAGGGCAGACGGGCAGGTGGAGGAGAGGGAAGTGGTCCAGGTTCAGACCGTCGAGTAATATTTTATATGGTTTATCACGCGGGCAACCATCACACTTGTCATCATTCATTGTGCGTTGCGCTCTCTTATTTTTATGGACGATCAGCCAGCGATCACAACACGCGCGCCAGCCAGCGTACAGGCCGGTAGGTAGGTACCTCACCCGTAAAAATATTTCAACGCGTTTCAATACTCCGAGGAATGCCAAGTGGATTGTCCTATAATTTATATACCTGCATCTTTCAGTAAGTACTTGCACTTTACTTCGAAATGTTTTCCGTCAAAGTATATGAGATACAATTTTGTTCATATCACACCTCAACAGTAGTGCCGGACTCCTAACTGGCTAAACACCCACATTTCTCTTTTTAGGCCCTGCTTCATACCTTTTGGTCAACCCAATCCAAATCCAAATCCAATCCAAACTCCCTTAAGGCCACACTTAGGGGCATAGGGAGGCAACAAGAGCTCTCCATTGCGCTTGATCTTGCGCAACGTTTATGACCTCCTCCCACACCATGTCCAGATTCCTCAGCTCTGCTTCGAAGGAGTGGAACACAGTATGAGAGGGTTTTCCTCGTCTTCGGGACCCTGATAGGAGGCAGAACAGCGCTCTCCTCGGCCAACTGTCATTCGGCATCCTTAACACATGTCCCAGCCAAGTCCATCTTCTCCACATATCGGTAGAAGTGATGGGCTCACGCTGGGTGCGCCGACGTATAGCGTCGTTCGTGATGCGGTGGTACCGAATATATATACCCGAAATTCTCCTGAGGCACTTCGTTTCGAATGCAGATACTTTTTGTGTCTGGGCTTTGGTCAGGTGCCAAGACTCACACCCCTACAGGAGGATGGGCAAAACACACGCATCAAACAGTTTACATTTCGTCTCGACACTAAACGCCGACGCCATCCATATTTTGGTCATGTTGTTAAAGGTGCCACTTGGTCTACTACATATTTGGTCAACCCAGTACTGCAAAACTTTAGCCATTTATAACAAGTTAGATAGTATCTTTGATATATCTCTTATGTTCCAACCACGCCGGCGCCGTCGACTAAAATTCTCTATAACCCTCCACTCATTTGGCGGGGTCTGTCATAATTTCTGCATTGAAATTCTGTTCAAGATGAGCATTGAGTTGCTTTCTTTCCTGCGTCTATCATAGATTCAAACAAGTCCCTCACAGAAGAACAGTACCCATCTACATCCCCGTGTCGGGATCTTCTGGGTTTGTAGAGATATGCTCAGGATATATAGGCACTGCGTCATCCGAAAGCAGAATTTGATTCGATAGATCAACTCTCATACCGTGTTCCGCTCTTTCGAAGCAAAGCTGGGCGATTTGGACATGGTGCATGTAGGAAGAGATCACAAACATTGTGCAATGGAGAGCTGTTGTTGCCTCCATATGTCCCTAAGGGAGTTTAGATTAGATACCGTAGTTGCTTATTTGATACCTACTATGGTAGGTATGTAGTTTAGAAGACTGGCAGCCGGATTAGCTTTTTCATACAAAGACACTTCTTTTTCCGTTTTTTTTTTCAATTCTCCATCAAACGATTGTCCTAAATGTGTCTTCTGATGATAATATGGTGGAATAGTTTTATATACCTACTACAATATCTATATTATCCAATCTTTTCCACTTTATGTCACTATTTCTTCTTCTTCATTTAAAAATTATTTTACGTTCAGTTCTTAACGATCTTTTCTCAATTTTTAATACCTATCAATATTGATATTCTCTTAACTGCATACGGTTTAACGAGAGAAAGATATGATACAGATCCATTTTTTAGCCCCTTCAGAATTTATTGCTTTTACACGCGTAAATCAAAATCGATACAGTAGGTTTTGCTTGTCTTTATTTTCTGACGCCCACCTACCTAATAGATTCTGATCAAATAGCGTACTCTAACAAAGGCGTGATTTAAACTATTTTCAGACAACTTTATTTCCAGGCCTAGCTATAACCTTCATAATTATTAAATACGGATCAATAAAGTGAGAATGCCTATAAAATACGCAAGTAAAGTACATAAAACCGTCTTTAGCCCACCTATGAAGAAGAAGATCGAACACATCACAGAAATAAAGACGCCATAAAGTTGATCTGTAAGCACCACTAAGATTTAAAACATTCACTGCAGTTTCAGGATCTAGTATGTGAACCTTGAATAGACGATCAAACACTGAAAATTATGGGACATCAAAACACCTGAAAAGATGGATGAGAAAACACTTCTTAAAGAGTGCTGACCAGTTGTAGAACGTTTATCAGAGAATACAAAGAGTTTTGAAAATTGTGTTGCCTGATCCCAAAGTTCGATACTTTTCCAATACAGAAAGAGAGCAAATCACGGAAGGTAAGCCATTCTTACCCACAAACAAAAACAGTGTATGCAAGCTAAATTCAACCTATATTGTACCTACTGCGCTTTTTTGTACTAAGTATGTTATGGCTTAACGAATACCTACTAGTGGACAAATGGTGAACAATTTTACACCGTACATAGAACCTCTTAAACCACGTTTTTACAGCATAAAAATATCGTACACCGTTTGTCAATGCTGTAAAAAACCTGCAGTTTAATGAAGATACTTTCTTACTTAAATCGCAGAATAAGAATACATAGTGTAAGGTTTCATAAATATTAGAAGACAGAAGATATTCGAGGAAAAATTATAGAGAAAATTTAAATATTTAATGATCCTCCCACTCACAGTTGACACCTCAATAGTTTTAATAATACCTATTTAAATAATTAACATAAACGGCCGTGTCGAATCGTACCTAAGTGAATAGGAGCTCAATAAATATCAGAAATGGATTTGTTGAATGGAGCCAACTTCTTGGGGACCGCGAGTAAAAAAATTTATAACATTGTCCACTTAGTTGTTTTACAAGAGCACAAAGAGATTCCGAGACGTTTGGCAAATTGCTTTAATATTAAAATATGATATATCACAGAGAAGATGTGCAGGTCGGTTTAAATAACAATCAAAGACCATATTTTTAAGCCCACTCACCGCAATATATTTGAATGTGAATTTAATTGTAGTAGTAGGTACTGCAACATTCTGGTACAATTACAGGTATTGCGGCACTTTAACCCTTTGCGAGTCTCGGTTTTAATTTATAGACCGAGAACCGCAAAGGGTTTCACTTGATCAGACAACTTAACTATCCTCAGCACTCGAAGGTATGTACCTCTCGGTTTTAACCCAACCTCCTCAACTTAGGTCTTCCAATGTTCCTCCTATCTTGGAGTCTTTGTTAGATTCCTCATGCACTAACCGTTGACACAATATATCCTATAGTCAGCGGAGTCCTTTTACCTATAGGTATCGTTTCTAGAAAGAATTTTCATAAATTCTTCAACCATATAATAAAATTATATCGTTAGGTACAATATAGCACAATTCATTGTGATTCACGAAAAAAATGTTATATAAATTTTTCAGAAACATCAATATTATATACCTATGAGAATATTTTTGACGGAAGTTTTCAAATAACAACATTTTGATCATAGTATTGATATCTTTATGAAGTCATTTTTTGAAATATACTTATCTACGAAATATATGAAATAGATTTTTGTTGGTTGAATGATGTTTAATACTATTAAGGGGTGTTTGGAAACATCCAAATTAGAATGGAAGAATTTCTTGGGGGTCAACTTCTGTAAACACAGCTTTAATTTTTTTTTGTAAATCCTTGCTCTACGCTGAATTGTAACGGGTAGTTCTTAATGAATCTGGCTCATACAATACATAGTGGTCCAAACAGTCTGATCAACCAATGTTAAATTAGCGAGTGAAGAAGCTCGCATAAAAACACATTAAAACCTGATTTCATGGCATTTAAATACTTTGATGGAGCTGATTTATTTCCTACTGATGTGCGATAGGAACAATGTTATTACCTTTATGCCATCCACCACATCTACCTACTGGCCAATCTTATACATAGATTCTGATTAAATTTTCTAGAACACTTTATTTTTATCTTCACCTCGAATATTTACAAACGTTATATTAACCACCATTAGTCGACATATCTCCTGGTTTATCAATATTTGTTATAAATTAACGGTAATCAAATGTAATATTTTAAAGTTAATGGTTCATCGTTAAAATATTTTGACTCTTCTATTTACTAGAGGTGAAGAATATATCACATAAAATTATTATTAATCTACCAACTAAATGGGCCTATACTTAATAAAGTTTTAGGTGCATTTAGCTTCATACAAACATATGCTATGGTGCTATTTTGAAGTCTCTCTTATTGTTTTGAAAGTACAATTTCATTTCTATTTTTTTTAACTAATCTGTATTCACTTTGAGTGAACACACTCGTCACTCTTTCATAGTTGGTACTTAAAGCTTGTATCGTGAAAGAGTAAAATGGTCGGCACCTGGGATCGAACCCACGACCTCCGCACGAAACAATGTCAGAAGCCGACATCGTAACCGCTAGTTTACCAACCACTTCATAATATGTTAACCAACCCACTTAGTAAAAAATGTTGGTCTTGTATAAATTATCAATTGAAGGATTCGAAACTGCGCTTAGCAATTCCTCTTTCCGTATTGTATATGGCAATAAGTCTGCAATTATTTATGCTATTAATTAAATCAATAATTGATTGGTCATTTTTAAGAGATATCATTTTTTTAAATTTGAATCACAAAGGGTATAGGTACGAATCCACAACCCTAAACTGGAGACTGGGATAAAATAAAAAAGTGGGCCAGCCCAAAAAAAAATGGGTCGATGGCATTATCCCTGTCACGGGTGGAAGGTCCAAAGAAAAGCCCAAGATATAGCGGAGTGGAAGAAGATGGCAGAGGCCTATATCCGCAGTGGAGAGGCCGTAGTCTGCGGCTGTTTCGAATGTTGGCTTAGTGAAATTGATTTACGTTCACTATACTTTCGCACTTTAAGATTTTCAAATTCGTCGCCAAAATTCCCATGATACTCAACCCCGCATCCTTTACCGTCCTAAGGTGAGGCGCTAGCCACTAGCCTAACTGATCCGACTCTAATTACTAAGAAAAAATTTTTTTTTTATAAATTTAATCAAGAGTCATCTGTCGGATAGGTGGGAACATGAGCTATGCAAGATATTTTGATTAAGATAATTTAAGCAACCTACTTCTTAAAATGTCAGTCATAAAAATGTTCCCGTTTCTGCAGTTCACTCATTGCTCTCCTTTTCTCAAATGATGAAATGTTTAGCTATCAGGACCTGTAGGTGTAGGTACATATCGCTATTTCAAAGGTCTTGAAGGCGGATTTTCTACATCAAGATGAATTTACTTTGCATACTTCACGAAGAAGGGCTTCAATTCATCTAAGCTCCTGCTGAATTTGTATTAAAACGTACCTACTTTCAATCGTCATCAACGACTGCATAGGTTTTATTTAGGTACCAACTGGACAGTAAGGGGTCTGGACATGTGCCACCATGACATTATTCATTAACCCTAACTGTCTCTATAATAGGTGAGGACACACTCAATTTAATTCCATTTAAAATTGACAAAGTACATTGGTACACAACATGCACAGTTAGCCGATGCTATGTGGGTATGTCTCTTGACAGTCGAATTTGCCTGATCTACATAAATAATTTCTACCAGCTTGTTTTAATCTATATTTTATTTTTTATTTTCTGAAATTCCAGTCACAATTGAGTGATTTATGATTTAATCTATATTAGGTACCTATGTACAAAAAACGACAAATATGAAGTAATGCCAAAAAGAGAAAAAAAATATATAACAATAATTGTCCCATGTCTGTTAATTGTTTCAACATCCCTATCAAGATAACAAAATTTCATTTCATTTCAAACAGTGTTGCTCTTTTTTCTCCCGATCTGGGCTTGGATCTGTTTTCAGTAGAAAAATTCGTATGAAATGACTCCAGATACAACAGAGAACCCATCCATCTCAGAGATTTGTGAGTTCAAAAATGTTTAAAATGGGGACTTCAAAGGTAGCGATTTTGGCAGCAACATGTAGAAAGGATGAACTCAACAAGGATACCATATTTTCTGGCCTTGGGAAACGCCGACCAAGAAGACCCCAATAATGATAGAAAGGCATCAGAATTTCGACGTCTCAAGAAAATAACCCTGAAAAGGAAAGAATACACAATTTGTTGCATCTTAAATTTTTTGGTAATTTGTAATTTTGTTTTAGGGAAACATAGATGTAGTTCACCTACCTGCACTTGTTACATTGCACAGCTATATGATAAAATTCCCGAAAAAAAAAATAAAAGGTCTCAAATTTGTAGGCAATGAAAATTGTACCTATGAAATGTCTGTAGAAGATACACGCTACGTGCCTATGCATATACATAGGCACGTACAATCGTACATACACACTTTGATAGCTAAGAATTTTCCAACCAGTTACTTTGATTGGTGATGTGTGCATTACTTTTGAACGTCTACATAGCAGTAGGTGTACAGTATGACCATCACTCTCCCTCGTTTCCGTAATGCATATTCATACAATGCGGCCATTTTAAAAAGTACTTCCCTAGACACACGACGATGCATGCGTCATGTGCTTCTACTTCCGGTATGCGACTGCCACGCGCCCTCTATACTGGCTTCTTCCTGCTTTAACATTTTCACCCCCAATGATTTATATGTAGGCACGTATTTACTCGTCCTATTGTGTATATTCTTAATGGAAACGGCACATTACATGCATACACGCGTAGAGTGTGGACATAAAAAAGGATGTACTTTTAAAGCATAATCTACATATTTTATTCATCCTTTCTATAATGTCTAGGAAATTCACAAAATGTAATGTCTTTTCTTAACAGTCACGTAAAATTTGTTTATTTTCTCAACTTGTAAGTACATAATTATATTCGAACGCACTGATTGCCTGTTCAAACAGATAACAGGTACCTATTCCGGTTATACTATAAAAATGACTATAGTTTCTTATATTATTCACCCATTGCAGGAAAATGTATACTCCCAGTTGGTAGGAAAAGCAAAGATTGAGTGTTGAAAACAGATGTCCTGGCAAAATTTCCATTATCACTTTGGAGTGTTCGCCATTTTCTCATGAAAGAGTTACATTTGGACGAGCTTTTGCAGACCCTTCTAGGACATTCTTAGAGCGTGCCGCAAGTTTCGTCGCAGGTACCTATTTATAGAATCACACTTTATTTACAAGATTCCACAAATCGTTGTTGCACAAGAAATTTGAGTCATGTGAAAATTGAAGAAATTATCAAAAAAATCGCATGACTCAAAATATTGTGTACACCTGCGTAAGTAGGCACCCGCACTCTTCTCACAATACATAAATTTATTGTTGAAGATCATTCTGGTTTATCCGCGCTTGGATCGCGGCTAATAATATTTATAATGAGGTATTTATTTCACTGAATAAGCGCGTGCCGGCTTATGAAGTATAGGTAACACATTTTTATATTACTTCATAAGTCGGCACCGGCTGTAAGGTGCGACCACTTCTACCTGAATATTATATTATTATTGTCTATTAATTTTATTACCTACTTCGTACGCGAATCATTGTTTCAGATTATTATATTATTTTGTCTCTGACTATAAAGTCAAAACAAGTTTTTTTCTTCATATTATCACTGGATCAATATTATTATTAACTTTTAGATATTTTATTACTTAGTATACCTATACATGCATTCTTATTATTTTATCACAATATTTTTTCTTTTTTTTTTGTCATTGAGATGGAACAAAACACCCACGAATTGTCAGTCGATAAATTAATAAAATATTTGTATTTTATTTTTCAGACAAAGGTCTTCAGCATTAGAACCCGTGGGGCCTCGCTCCGCCTCAAAAGCTTCTCCATCTTGATCTGTGACTAGCTGTCACAAGTTATGCTGCTCCAGGACCCGACGCCGTCAAATCATCGTAGCTTAATTTGATTTTCCATTGATCATTGATTTTCTCGTCTTCTTATACCGTTGAGTGATTAAACAACCCTCTTTTTAAGAACACCAGATCTTCCATGCAGATATAACAAAAAGGTTCATAAATATGTAACCTTAACTCTAGATCCATAAAAAAGCAAACAATCTATGAAAAAGTTGAATAGAACGAAGCAAAAGGACGTATTCTGAACGCAAAAAATGAGTGAAATTAGGTAGGTACCTTCTTTCATACCTTCTTTATCTGTAGGTATGATAATTGCATAACAGGTAGGTATAAACTCTCAACTTAATGTAATCAATTATTATTTATACTAAAAGTGTTATAAAATCAAAAGGATATACCTAGGTACCTTGTAATAATTACTCTTTCGACGCAATAGATCGAGATTTTTTTTTTACCTACTTACTTATTATGTAAATCCGTCAATAGGTAGGTAGGTACCTTGATATAATACGCTTAATGATTAGCTAAAAACATTTGATATCTGACTTATAATACGAATAATGACAATCATTCGTTAGGATTTCAGTAGGTACCTACTTATAAAATTGTCTGTAGGTCCCTACCTTTGTTTTTTATTAAATGACTCTTTTGAGCTTGTGCTCCTCAATCTTTTTGTTGAAACAATATTTGAAAATTGTTCTGTTGATTTTGTTAAAACTTGTATAAGTTCTAATTTCGCGTCCACTGAAAGTACACACGAGTCGATTTTTGTGTGAAAAGATTATTTATTTTTTGGCCAGTAGGTAGGTAAGTACCTACCCACGCATTTCTTATCTTATGATTCGTTAAAACACTTGATATCCGACTTATGTACCTATGAACCTATACTTACTATGTAAAGACACTAATAATATTATTGTTATAGCATGCATGTTTTTGCCATTAGAGAAATGTGTAGGTAAGTACACATAGAGGGAAGAGCTCCCCAAACTTTTTTGTCTCGTAGACTATGTTTTTTTTTAAATTTTGATAGGTATTTTCCACATTTCCATTATTTTATCCAGTGATTGTAGCGAAGAAGCTATAACATAAAGTATTTAAAACATGTTAAGTTCTATATTACATTGATAATTAATTGAATATACCTATAAATTAAATTCCAAATCAAACCTTTTTTTTAAATATTTAGGATGTATGTAAGGATTTTTTGCATCTTAAGAAATATTTCAATGGGTTTCAAAATATTTTTTAACGTATAATTTATAATATGTATCTAATATTGCCCCTTTTTTATTGAAAAGATGAAATATTGACCTCTTGTAGGAAGTCATAGACCCTTAGGAGTTAATATAGACTACTTTGAGTATCACTGCTCAAAAGAGTAGGTATTTAATGCATAGATAAATTTATTCCATTGATGTTCGCAATATTATGACAAGAAGGCAGCTTAATAGAAGCACTCGGATTTCTTCGGCAGCAATTAGATTAATTGGTACCGAGATAAACAAACTTATAGTATCTTATTCCTCATTATTGTTTATCTTACTTTGTTATTGAGAGAATATGGGTCTATAAGAGTTTATATAGGTACATTATTCTGTCGTTCAGATATCGATTTGGTTTTGTAGCTGTTGTTCTAATCTAAGCGGATACATTAAAGGCCGCTTGACCTTTTCAGAAAACACCTGATACAACCGACGTAGGAGCAATCAATTTACTTACATCGGTAGGTACCTACTTACCTATTAGTATTATTTAATAACGTTTCATACTACTTGTACGTAACCAAGTTTCTGATGCTAATATTCTATTTGAGAACAAGACGTTAGCCGAGTGCAATAAAGTCGTATTCAAAATGTAGGTATCTACTACTACAATCACGGTATTACTTTCAATGAGGGGTAGCCAGCTAAAACAGGTGGTAAATGTGCTTTAAGTTGAATTATTTAGTCTTAAACCACAATTATCAAAAAAAAAATAGATATTTCGGATGCCGCATACTGGCTAGTATGAAAGGAATTTGCTCCTACAAATTATTAGATTTTGTCGCCTTTTTTATCCTGTTTAAAGAGAATATGGATTGATTTATGTCGATATTGATTTTAATTATTATTATATTTTAGTTAGGTTCATAGAATTTAAGAATAATCCCCTCTCTAATTCGAATTAGTACCTAATGGTTTATCGATGGTACCACCGCATCACGAACGAATCTATACTCCGGCGCACACAGCATGAGTCCATCACTTCTACCATTATGAGGAGGAGATGGACTTGGCTGAGACGTGTCTTAAGGATGCCGAATGACAGTCGACTCCCTTTACGCCCCACTTATAGGTAGGTAGATAGGGAGGCAACAAGAGCTCTCCATTGCGCTCGATCTTGCTTAATGTTTATGACCTCCCCCCACACCATGTTCAGATCCCTCAGCTCTAATTGTCGAAAAGTAGAAGACATTTTGGAAAAAAAAACAATATAAATTCTTAACATGGCTTTTCATGCACATTTAATACGGATCTACCTACGGATAAATGAAATTAAATCTAACACTGCAAAAATATGATTTGTAGTCTTGTAAATCGAACGAATTAGGTATACCTACCATTATATTATAAACGAACACAATATTACAACAATCAATTATAGATTACATAATTATCTTTGATTCAAATCGGAAATTATACCTACAAAAATAAGTGCAGGGATTTATTTCTATTAAGGTTTACTTGTCAATCAAAAAGTATATAGTCTTGACCTGTGTATAAATATATGATTTCTGATGTTTTACAACAATCGTTTGTTTCAAGGTTAAAATAATTAATTATTATTATACGAGCCACACCATTTTGGAAGGAAAAGACAGAGCCAAAAATACTAAAGAAACTATTTCTTGCCTGAATCATATCCCGATTTGATGTTTTTGAAAAATGTAGGAAGAAATAAATGTAAAATACATATAGTGGTTGGCCAAACTATTAGTTATTTAAAATTTTAATCGTATTTGATATTCAACATCGCCTTGAATGAGCACAAAAAATTGCTTCTTACACAGGCTTCATTGACATAATTCATACACTCATCTTTACCATTTTTTCAGTGGCAACACTGAATTGTGTCATTAAGATGGATTTTTCGATTGTTATCTGTCATTATAGAATGAATAATTGTTATACCTACTAGTCCAAGTACCTACTAGTTAATTTAAAATCAAGTCAAGTTTAAGCATTTCCAAGGGGGTCAAAATGTGAACAGCGGCAAAAGATGATCAACAAAACAAATCACTCTTTTGTATTTTTTATTATGTTTGTATTTTTCTTAATTGCCTGGTTTATTATCGAGTTTCAAAAAGGCTTCATTGCCTGACTTATTATTGAGTGTACCTTCATTATAATAACATAATGACACGGTGTATGAAGTTGGCTCTTTCTTTGAATTTCTCATTACTCAGGGTCTTGATCAATACATACCTACTACCTACTTTCACGGATCGCTTGCTTTGAGCACCAAAAATTTATCAAGCCCTCTCAGAACTTCGCCCCTGCAGAGGATCCCTACGTAATTTTCTATAGCAGGTCACACCACCTCGCAGGTGCTCATCAACCCCTTAGTCTCTAGCCCGGAACACTTCCTGCGTTCAAAGATCTTTCGAGGTTGGATGGTTTCATACTGACGAAGTGACCAAAAAACTCAATAGGTAGGTACTTTTCAAGAAAAATGTTGTATCAAATCATTACAAATAATCCCTCCCCACACACGAACGTGTAAAGTAATTGTATGCACACAATTACTGTACCTACTGATCATTTCGTGGATTCATTTTTCAAGGAATAAGTCGTTTTGTTAATTGTCTTGATGTCCCGTGGCAGGCAACATGCAACGCCGACACCACATTTTAAAAGCGTCAATTTAAGTATCTTATTGTCATTGGTTCTAGCTACGTAGAAAAATATGAGGTGGCAGAAAACACCAAATCGATGGTAGAAAACCCCCAAGAATGGATTCGAATCACTGTTAGAATACTAACATGGATCCCCGGGTGAAAGGTTGCATTGAGAATGTTGAGATAACACTCCTACGAGATGGTAAAAATAACAACAGCCTTCCTTTCAAAGCGTAGGTACCTATTCTGAAACAGTATTGAATACGGAACACACATGCAAAGGCAGTGTGACCTAAGTTAGCAGAAGGTTTAAATCTTTCGCAAAACATTCTAACAAAGTAAATTAATCACATTGGTACTTACATACATACTTCCAACTCATAGGATTACCCGCATAAGATATAAATTGTCGTAAACTCATTTGTTACAGGTT